>OZ024859.1:34744992-34837492 GCA_964017155.1 Oasisia sp. SBJ-2009
CGTCCCCCTGATGTATCGCAGCCGAATGTGATTAGTCTGCTATAGCGGTGTCGAGTACTTCCACTGTTTCATCGATCATTATTGACTCTCAATTTAATTTAATTCGAAATTGCAAATTATTAATTTCAAAAGGCACATTTCAAAAATATGAATACGTGAAATGAACATGATTATGGTTTAGATGTCGACTTTAAAACAATTAGTTAAAATCCTAAATTTACGAATTGTTTATATGCCCAGGCACTAAATTGCAGAACCTTAACAACAAAACCTTTATGATATAGCGCAATGTTTACAAACATGAGATCATACATGTTGTATCATAGACACTACTTAAGCACGTCTTAAAAGATATGAAATCACTAGCATTTATACAGCAGATAATTATATTTTATTTCAAAACGAATACTTTTGAAAATCTTGCAGTGATGTTGGCTTGTATGTTGATACAAATTTCAAGTTCACCACAAGAAATAATTTCCTTTTAGAAGCTTCTCTACCTGAATGCTGAATCAGGACTACTATCAGAAAGTAATTCGACAACGTTCCTAGAAATGTATCTAGTGGAAGATATTTACCCAGTTGTCTGGAAAGTGTCATACCGCTTAGTTTCGTAGACATGCTTTAACGAATACTAATGGAATTTATGCATAACTATAAATGACACAATTGTGTATTGTACATTAATTCTTCCCACTAATACCATGCCCTAATCTGCATAAATAATATATCAATAATAGGTATTGTTAATATGTTTTTAAAGAAAGAGGTTAGACAAATGGTCGTGTGACATACCAATGCCCACACATATAACTTATTCACGAAAACTATCTAATTAAAAGTATATTTAATATGTATGATTAAAAAACGTATGTTAAATGTCTTAACAAATATATACATATATATATATATATATATATATATATATATATATATATATATATATATCACCAGAACGCGCACAAACCATTTTATATTTCTCATTTGAACTAACATAACTAAATTCTCTATTAAATACGTGAACTTGTCTGACAGCTGAAATTAAACATTCAGTGTCAGCAATTCCATTTAGATAGTAACATAAACATTAGTTGTTGTCTCTTTATCAATAAAGCTTAACTAGTTTCCATGATATCACCAGTTTTATCGTAACTAAATAAAATAGGTAGATTTTTGAAATGTTTGTTTACCAGATTATATTTACATGGATTTAGACAAACCTAGTTAATTAGTTGAATAGTAAAACTATTTAGAAGTTATAATATATTTAAGCGTTTACTAGTACTGATAGTACTGTATTTACGTAAATCATATTATTGTGTTTTCTTAATTAGCAATTATTGTTCAACATTACATTTCTCTTACAATGGTTCCGCAACAAGACTGTAGGCTTCATAGGAATATCGTTTGTTTCTATATAATATATCTACTATATTATTTTGTCTGTATCACACTATCTTTTGCTCCGTTTCGTGCCGTATGATTTATGTGGTTTGTCGTAGGCAGTACATGTAGAACTGTACTAGCCCTCTGGTGTGTTGTTGGAGTGAAAATCCATGACCGACAACATACATAATCGTATATCGTCCACGGTATTACAGCACGTCATGTATTGAGATTGATGTGCCACGCGTACGTTTATTCCAGGGATGCTTTATTAGCATACTAAACAAATGTAATGTTTTCCAGACAATGGGCAATCGAAATTATATGCGAATGTTGTATACAAAATTCATTGGGACATTCTCAGTGTTAATATGTGTGGTACGTGTTTGTTGATAAATATAAGTAGAGACTATATTTTGGAATTGTATAATTCATACAAAATACAATAAAACGTATAACCGTCTATGCGATGGTCTAGTCTTCCGTTGTCATTTTGGACTGACAGGGTCCGGGGTACCGTGTTTTTTAAATAGAACAATCGCTGTTTAGATACACTAGGTCATCAAGATATATTTTCTGTCTGTCTTTCTTACTTTCTTTCTTACAATTGTAGCGTTGTAAACTCAGGAAAGATGTTATCTGAAAACCCTGGAGAAATTCCACCAACGTTGACTCAGAAAGATACGTTGTATCCGATGGGAACACAACTAATATTGAGGTAATGCGCCTGCTCAACTCAGCTGGGATGGCCACTGTATCAAAATGTCGGACAACCGTCTCCCCCGACAAGTACCTTTTGCACAACTAACACGTGGTACGAGAAACAATGATGGCCAGAGGAAACGATTCAAAGACACCGCTAAACATTACACGAAGATGTAGCGTCGGCTTACACATTGTTCCAGGTGCATGGCCAGTCACTGCTCGATGAGTGAGTAGCAGGATTTTGAATTCCACTCGCACTGCTATTGGCAGCCAGTGCAACTTTATCAGCGGCGGAGTAGCGCCGTCGATCATGCGGGCTACCCAGTTCTGCACTTTCTGAAGCCGTTGTATTTGCTTGGGAGGCATGCAGTCGATATAGCAGTGCATTGCCAACGTCGAGTCTGTGTGTGTGTAACAAATGCATGTATGACTTGCTCTATCGCTGCTGCTATCAGATACCGTCTAATCCTCGAGATGTAACGGAGGTGGACTATAGCTGACTTGCATACAACAGTCACATGCGACTCCATCGTCATCTCAGCATCAAACTGGACACCATGATTACGGACACTGAGTCACCTGACAAAAAAGTCACCAATACGCAACGCTTGCAGCTTGCTTTTCTTTAGCTGTTGTGCTAAACCAAATACTATTACTTCTGTTTTTTGTCGTTCAACTTAAAGGCGTTTGCTCTCATCCATATCATGATTTATGTTATACACCGTTCAAAGCACTCAACAGCCGCGTCAATGTCCTTCTGACTGAGTTTCACTGTAATGTCAATTTGCGTGTCGTCAGCATACAAATGTGACAGCAAGTTGTTTTTCCGAATGGTTGTCGATAAAGGTGCTGCATACATAGAGAACAAATGCGGACCGTGTACAGAACATAGAGGCACCCCACACGAAAGAGGGCAAGCAGGTGAGGTATAACCATTAATGTGGACATATTGAACTATGTCACTCATATACGACTTAAACCATTCTACTGCAGTTTGGATCACTCCAACATCATGTGACAGTCTATGTAACATCATATTGTGATCGACAGTATCAAATGCAACCAAAAAGTCCAGAAGCAACATAATGACAATGTTCTGAATGTCCATTGCACGCAGGATGTCATTCTGTACACAGACAATTAATGGCCGTCTCGACACTGTGATTTGGCTTGTACGCAGACTGGTTGGGTTCGCAGAGATTATATTCGGGCATGTTGAGCCGGTTCCGGGTCGCGTCGGCAGCGTAACCAACTCGGCTAGCCGAGGCATCCAAAATTAAATAGTCGCGTTGGCGGGAAACCTTGGACGCGTCGGCGGGAAGTTTGGACGCGTCGGCGGGAAGTTTTGGACGCGTCGGCGGGACGTTTGGACGCGTCGGCGATAAGTTTTGGACGCGTCGGCGGGAAGTTTGGACGCGTAGGCGGGAAGTTTGGACGCGTCGGCTGAAATGTTTGGACGCTTCGGCGGTGAATTTGGACATGTCGCGAGCTTGTACCAGTGCCGAAGTGGTATCGTTGCCGATGCAACCAATAATTATGAATTTGGTTGAGTCGGCGTCATTTCTAGAATGACACATCGCCGAACGTTGTTAATATTGTGGTATATATATATATATATATATATATATATATATATATATATATATATATATATATATATATATATATATATATATATATATATATATATATATATATATATATATATATATATATATATATATATATATATATATATATATATATATATATATATATATATGTATATATATATATATATGTATACACACACATACACACACATACATACACACATACATACATACATATTTATGTATATATATATATATATATATATATATATATATATATATATATATATATATATACATACATAAATATGTATGTATGTAAGTGTGTATGTATGTGTGTGTATGTGTGTGTATACATATACGTGTACTGGCATATGTAGCAATATATTCAATATTATACAACTGGTAACATACAATCAAAATATAATAATATACACTTTAGTAAAAGGAAATCAAAACCAAATGTTGTGGAATGGGACACTCTGACTAAGACCAATCTAACTGCAAATACTAACTGTTAATATTTTAGCAAATGTACTAATTTGTACTTAAACTGCTGCAAAGTGACACGGTATATTTACTGAATCGCTCACTTGTAACGCTTCCTGTTGATTTACGAGTTTGTCTTTGTACCATATTCGTTTAGATGCCACAAACTGAGCCCGTCGATCAAACCGATCAAACATTCACAGACGTTAGCGTCGTTGCCTGCTAATCATGCATGGTCTGACTGGCTTCCCTAAGCTACTTAAAGTATATTTGATGTTTTCTTTGATACTAGCGCAAGTGCTCCTATGTAATGAGCAGATCGAGTTCTGAGCTGTTTGTACTTATTACATTATCATTGAAAGCGTAATATATTTATGCACAAGTTAGCCACGATTTAGTCGGTTTACCATTTAGACGATATAAATTGCTTAGATGATAATCAACCATAAAATAATGTGGTTGTAATGTAATGTAACCCTAACAAATGTATAATATACATATTCTCGTTGTTAAGATTACGATAACCTGTTGCCTCTTGACTTTAAAGACTTGAAAACACACCTGAGTACGCAGTGTAGGCACCTGTGCGTGTATATGATATGTATATATATATATATATATATATATATATATATATATATATATATATATATATATATATATATATATATATATTATCATGTAATTATTTTCACTCGTTTCAAATAATGTATTTACTATCTTGTTAGCAAGTTTGTTTAGTGAAATTAATTAAGTTGACGATACATTGACTGGAGGTCTTAACAATGAAGCCACCGTGACATCGGTAAACGTGACTGATGCAAACGCAAAACAAAGAACACCTTGCTCCATGTGTGCTCTGTATATATTTGATTGAGCATGAACAAAGGGATTCTAAGTAGGGTTTACCCTAAGTGGCACAGCGGTTACTACAAGGAAGAGTAGCTCGTCCCTACAAGAGTTACGAGTACACATGTACTTGCTGTTATCACTGCAACATACCAAAGCTGTTTGTCAATTATTTTCTTAACTACTCAGCAAAATATCGTCGAATAATCATTAATTAACATATTACATGTATCATATATAAAATATTTTTTAAACATCAGCAGACATTGGAGAATTAGTCTTACTCTTCATATGGGGTAAACATCGTATGGTACTGTTCCTAAATCGCATGTGCTTTTGCTGGACTAGTGTAGTGTAGTGTGGTGTGGTGTGGTGTGGTGCGGTGCGGTGCGGTGCGGTGCGGTGCGGTGCGGTGCGGTGCGGTGCGGTGCGGTGCGGTGCGGTGCGGTGCGGTGCGGTGCGGTGCGGTGCGGTGCGGTGCGGTGCGGTGCGGTGCGGTGCGGTGCGGTGCGGTGCGGTGCGGTGCGGTGCGGTGCGGTGCGGTGCGGTGCGGTGCGGTGCGGTGCGGTGCGGTGCGGTGCGGTGCGGTGCGGTGCGGTGCGGTGCGGTGCGGTGCGGTGCGGTGCGGTGCGGTGCGGTGCGGTGCGGTGCGGTGCGGTGCGGTGCGGTGCGGTGCGGTGCGGTGCGGTGCGGTGCGGTGCGGTGCGGTGCGGTGCGGTGCGGTGCGGTGCGGTGCGGTGCGGTGCGGTGCGGTGCGGTGCGGTGCGGTGCGGTGCGGTGCGGTGCGGTGCGGTGCGGTGCGGTGCGGTGCGGTGCGGTGCGGTGCGGTGCGGTGCGGTGCGGTGCGGTGCGGTGCGGTGCGGTGCGGTGCGGTGCGGTGCGGTGCGGTGCGGTGCGGTGCGGTGCGGTGCGGTGCGGTGCGGTGCGGTGCGGTGCGGTGCGGTGCGGTGCGGTGCGGTGCGGTGCGGTGCGGTGCGGTGCGGTGCGGTGCGGTGCGGTGCGGTGCGGTGCGGTGCAGTGCAGTGCAGTGCAGTGCAGTGCAGTGCAGTGCAGTGCAGTGCAGTGCAGTGCAGTGCAGTGCAGTGCAGTGCAGTGCAGTGCAGTGTAGTGTAGTGTAGTGTAGTGTAGTGTAGTGTAGTGTAGTGTAGTGTAGTGTAGTGTAGTGTAGTGTAGTGTAGTGTAGTGTAGTGTAGTGTAGTTTTGCGTGTGTGCGTGCGTCTGTGCGTGTGCGTGCGCGTTCGTGCGTGCGTGCGTGCGTGCGTGCGTGCTTGTGCGTGTTTGCTTACACGTAGAGCGCAGTGGCTCAGGGGTAGAGCTTCGGACTCTCGACTACGAGAACCCGGGTTCGAATCCTGTGCTGCGGTGTTAAAACCTTGGGCAAGTTTTTTCACTCTACATTGCTCCAGCTCACTCAGCTAAATAAAAATGAGTACCTGACTATAGACAGTGGTGTATTATTATGTGTACGAGCAGCCTTCGTGCATTAATTGCAGCATATGGCTGGATGCTTCCCAGAGAAGCCGAGATGGTGTCTGAGTAAACAGGTCTGTCAGGGAAGTAAAGTGTAAAGCGCTTTGAGCGGTCCTGAGGACTGGATACTGCGCTATATAAGAACTTGCCTTTTTTACACTTGAGCGTGCAAGCATGTATATGAATGTATTTATAGGAAATGGGTATGCATGCATGCATATATGTTTGTAAGTATTTATGTATGTATGGTGTCAATAAAAATCAGGAATAGCATTTTAAGATGATCAAATGTCAATTGTGTTATATTTAGACGGAGTACGTAGTTGGCTGGCCGGCTATTTATTCTAACGGTAGTAACATGTAATAAGGTTTATTTTAGATCAGAATAAATTCCAGAATATTACTTTTTATAGGAGAAACTTATTAATGTATAGGACAAATGTCAGAAGCGTATACGCTTTAGAACAATTTCTAGGAAAAATGCATCAAAATGATTATTGGTTAGACATTCTCCAAGTGATTTCACATTTAATGAAGTAACACCAGAATGCCACGTTTTCATGGTAGGCGTAACATAACGATATATATGCATATATTGTGGTCGTCACCAAGTCCAAGTCAGTTCATTTAAATAATATTTTATGAATATTTAGTCATTACAAAGTCACTTCGAATGACTTTTGTCACGTGGCTTCGGCAAATTTAATGTTTACGTGTACCGATTTGAATCGAACACGGATACACTTATTTTATCTATATAACGCATACCATAGTGTAGACAGGAGTTAGACGAACGAAGATCATCTATCAGTGATATAACGCATATCATAGTTCCGCCGAAAAGACTGCATACCAAGGTGACAAAGGGCTAGATGAACGAAGTGCAGCTATCAGTAATATAAACAACATCATGAAAACACATTTAGCCGAAAACACTACCTACCGAAGCGACAAATGCTATATGCCGAGGTGTAGCGATTTGAAACGCCCTAGATTCCACATTCCGCAAGTACGCAATATGCCGTTTAAAAGGCATTCGTTTGTTATAAATCGTCATAATTTAATTCAACTTTTTTAGTTACAGTTGAGTAAGTAATTTTTATAACGGATGCCCTATAATCTAGACTGATATAAACAACATCTTGTAAACACATTTCGCCGAAAAGATTAAGTACCAAGGCGATACATGTTATATGCCGAGGCGTCCAAAAAATGTGTCGCCGAAGCGGTATCCTTGCCGATACGACCAATCTTGTGCTGCCGAGGCGTCCAAAATATTTCGCCGAGGCGTCCAAAATATTTCGCCGTCGCGTCCAAGGATTTCGCCGACTCGTCCAGATATTTCACCGCCGTCGTGGTAACGCTGCCGATGCGACCAGTTACCGTTGAGCCGACAGTCTCTCAGCAACAACACGTTCTATTGTCTTAGACAAGTATGGCAGATAGAACACAGGTCTGTAATTGTTCAAGATGTCCTTATCTTGACTTGGTTTCTTGATTACTGGCCTTACGTGTGCTCCCTTCAAGTGAGAAGGCATTACGCCTGTTCTTAAAGAAAGATATGTTAGCAATGGTCATGAGAACAGGTGTAATGTCACGCGCACAGTCTCTAAGTAGCCACCTCGGTATGGGGTCAAGTTCACAGGATTTAACCGGCGATGACCTAAAAAGTACTCCAATTTCAATTTCAGAACAACCTGCAACCCTGTTTGGGCTTATAATCAATACAAAGAAAACTGTGACGCTCTGCCAACCACCACCCGGATAAACCTGAATCGATCCACATATTGAACTCTATGGCACGCCACTAAAATCTGTTAAGAACTAAAATTCACATACCTGGGCTGCACTATTGCATCTGACAACACCATTGATGTGGAAATTAACAACCGTATTCATGTTGCCTCCGGACTCCAAATGCTCCAGACTGGAGCCTTGGCATGACTCTGCGTGTATGGTCACAACATGGAATTACAGTCTCACAAAGTGCAAGGTGTACAAGGGAATTGTGCTTCCAGCACTACTGTATTCAGATATCCACGACAAAACGTACGTATTTCATGGAAACACCACATTCCAAATGTTGGAGTCTTGAGACGGGCTAATATGTCCAGCATAAAAGCCACTCTATCGGCTTCCCAACTCCGTTGTACTAGACAATTCATCAGTATGAATGACAGCAGACTCCCATAGATGGTGTTCTATGGGGAATTAGCCAAAGGGAAACGTCTTCATAGTGGACAACTGCTGCGATATAAAGATGTAGTCAAACGACACTTAAAGGCTACACATATAGCTGTAGAGAACTGGTAAACTCTTGCACAATATCGACAACAGTGGTGGCGGGCCATTCACAATGAAAAGAGCCAAATTGAAGAAAAGATATCACGCAAATACCAACGAGCGGCATACCAAAGCACATAGACGAAGCCCTACATTGATGTCATCATCGAATGGACAGTACAGAGAAGGGGGGACACAGATATTGACAGAGACAGACAGAGAGAGACAGAGAGAGAGAGAGAGAGAGAGAGAGAGAGAGAGAGCGGGAGAGAGAGAGAGAGAGAGAGAGAGAGAGAGAGATGTCTATGTTGTTCACGTTTTGAATAAGTTCGGGCCGGATTTTCGATTTTTTCCGAGAAAAGCGTATAGAATGCAAGCGTGTTGACTGAGTACCACGGCGGAAGTGAATTGTCATTATCGGTGTGTAGGAGTTTGGCGACAACCTTGAACAGATAACACACATTTTGTGATCCTATGCTATCTCTACGTTACGAGGTGTGTGGTCGTATAGTCATTGTGCGTCTCGTTAGCGGTGCACGTATGTCAACAATCGCTCCAATGGTTTCGTCGTACATGTCAACAGCATAGTTCGTATCGTCAGGCAGATGCATTGACAGTAGCAATGATCGGATATCCTCATACATAGCAGTGATACTGACATGCTTGTATCTCCGACTCGTCGTTGCTACTTGAGTGGTTGGTGGTTTTGCAAGCCTCAGTTTGCAGGAAATCGCCGAATAGTCTGACAAGTGCGGAATGTGTATTCTTATATTGTTCAGAAATGCATCAGATGAATGAGTAATCAGAAGATCGACGGTGTGCCCGGCAACACGTGTCGGGACTTCTACGTGCTTTGTAAGGTATCCAGCTTTCAAAAGATCTACTAAGCGATTGGTGTCATTGTTTGATTCATCGTCCATGTGAACGTTAAAATGACCAGCAACTAAGTATTAAGCCAATGATTAGCTAATCAGAATTGCGGATTTGTTAGAAGCCGATTTAGCGGGTGACCACATTCGGCCCACTTCTAAGAAAAAAATTATTCGGGGTTGCGCTTTGACATCATGTATAAATGAACCACTTCCCGTGTGCTTGCTGCATGGGGTGCATGAGGGATCACTGTGTGAAGTTGTTGGAGTCAAGTAGGTAGCTATCCATCGTATGCATTGGATACTGATAGCTAGTACACACCGTGATTTGTAGCGATCGTTTCTGCACATATTTGTAAATTGTTGTTATTATGCATATTTACACCACACCACACCACACCACACCACACCACACCACACCACACCACACCACACCACACCACACCACACCACACCACACCACACCACACCACACCACACCACACCACACCACACCACACCACACCACACCACACCACACCACACCACACCACACCACACCACACCACACCACACCACACCACACCACACCACACCACACCACACCACACCACACCACACCACACCACACCACACCACACCACACCACACCACACCACACCACACCACACCACACCACACCACACCACACCACACCACACCACACCACACCACACCACACCACACCACACCACACCACACCACACCACACCACACCACACCACACCACACCACACCACACCACACCACACCACACCACACCACACCACACCCACACATACAACGTTATTGGTTTCAGTTTATTGTTTTGCTATGATAATGCATTCGTAATGGTGTTTTAATAATGTCACTTGGTAAGCTTTAATTACTCAGTTATATATTCCCTTGGCCAAAAAACTATATATTTTCTATAAACTATTCTATACATATTTTCCGTATTGTTTTCTATAGAATTCTATTGGATTTTTGAGATTAGTTTTCTGTAGAATTCAGTAGAATATTCTATAATAAAATCCTATAGAATAATATTTCGTGCAGGAAATATCACACAGAATATTTCCTATAGAATAAAAAACCTATATGATATTTCATATAGAAATCTTTAGAAAACTGTAGAAAATATTCTATAGGAAAATATAGGTATTTCCTATTAGCTATTTTCTATAGGATATTTCCTGTAGAAAATATTCATTAATACATGTGCACATGTCGTGATATACATTTTATTATATAACAGTTGTATTCAAATACATTAATCATACAGGAAATCATAAATACCCAAGCATACTGAATGACCAAGAAGTAAAGTATATTAAGTATTCCGGGTACACGTGTATAAATGCAAGCAATGCTAGTAATGGGACAAGTCTTTTATACAATTTATACATATACTCAAAGCATTTTACGCTTTACTCACTGGCACACCTGTTCAATCGAACGCCAGCTCGGCTTCTCTAGAAAGCATCCAGCCATGCTGCAATTTATGCACGAAGACTATCCTTACACAACCACCAATGTCTATATAGCCAGCTATTAATTCATACAGCTGACTAAATTGAAGCAATGTAGGGTGCAGCAAATTGTTCCAACGTTTCACACGGCAGCATAGGTTTCGAACCCGTGTTCTAAAGACTCAAGAGTATTATAATGTACCGGTTCCGTTGGCTGGAATCGAGTTACTATTTTATGTACGTACCGTAGGCTGAAGCCAGATTACCGTGTTGTACGTGCTAGGCCAGAGTGCGGGTATACATGTGCGTAGTTGGTAACGTCGTTCTCTTGTGATTTGATAACACAAACATAACAATACGGGGCTTAGTCCCAATATTTTGTGGAATTTGTTTGCATATCTTTAATATTTCGTTTTGTGAGCATGGGTGTATCAAAGGTTTTACCTGAACATTTTTGGAACATCCCCTGTTGCTTTGCTAGTGACTTGATATACACTGTACTGAAATAATGTTTAAGACATCAGCCAGTTCTTAGTTCTTAGGTGGTTTCCTCCAAACAGCCCAAACTTGGGCTAACGCAGGAGTTGTCCTTTAGAATTAGTGAGTCCACAACAGGTTACACATTTACCCCCTGTGTGGGATCGTTTACGGAATGACCTAACACTTATCATGCCCGGGGACATTCGCACTCGGTAGAAAACATGCAGGGCTCTGTGATGCTACGCTATGGTACAACATTATATGTACGTGTCTTGCGTGATACAATGCGTAGAAATCGAGACTTTTTAATGACTTCATGGCTTCCTGCAGTGTACCTACCCGGGGTGTTGATAAAGCATGTGTCAGTGCAGCCTTAATCTACAGAGGGCACGCTGACGTATCATCTACCCATTCCGTCCTGTCAAGGCTGTACGGGTCTGGGACGTCGTATCCCGATAATGACAGTTTCTGCCTATACCGGTTCAATGACACACCGTCAAGATGGTTTATTTGGTCAACAAAATCTGCCATTAGTCACATGTGTCCGTCCATCCACACAAAAAAACACCTAATTAATAACACCCACAACACGAACGACTAACCAACGTAACTCAGCATAACCCGGCTTAGCACGGCTGTTTGTATACGTCTTTCTGCCCTACGTGACCCTGCGTATGCGTGACCTACTTCTCTCTGTTGCCAAACACAGCAACCCGGAATACGGCGTGCAAGTCTCGCGCGCGAAAACGAGACTGGGGGCAGTTGGGGACAGGAAGTCCATATTCTCCATGTTAACATATAATCGAACTGTTCCCAAATAACGTATTTCAGTTATATTGTGCGAAGGATTATTTCAAGCACAAGCAATGGAACACTTTGCCGGTGACAATGATCACGGAAATCATGAATTTTAATCGATTATTATGGTTGGTCGCCATGGCATCGCCGGCAAGTACTTGTGTTTGGCGATCTTGACTAATAATGAAGACTGCCAGTATTTGCGCAGTACAACCTGTTTGGGGCAAGCGTATACATGTGTTAGGATTATGTGCATTTAGTCAGATATAAGTGTTTATCGAAACCACAACGTAGAGCGATGTAAAAGGCAAATCCCGTAAAAGACACATACGGCCTAACATCGTGTCTATTATCTCCACTACGTAAATCGTTATGTGCCTATGATAGTGTGATAAGCTCAATTTTAAATCGGACATTTAAGATAAGAAACGTGTAACACAAGATATTTATGACCTGATTTTCCTAGTATTAATCAGTCGGAAGTTACAAATGTCATCCATCGTTAGAATATTATTCTTGTGACCAGTCCCCAATTAGTCTCGCTTAGTCCCCAATAAGCTCCAGTCGCGCGGAGTCACGCCATGTATCGTGACCCACTTACAGACCCTATAGACGGACACCCATGCCTTCCCACTCGCGAGCTGTGCGTCTATTAGGGACAATACGGTATAAGGCCTAACTGATATATGCGCCACTGCGTCACCGGCCGCGATTACCATAAGCTATGCAAATAACAACCGACAAGCATGGCTCACCACTGCCCAGAAATCGCAGGTCACTCCTACAATAAAAGCTCGCATCCATTGTCAAAGTTCTTTACATTGCTACCGCGTCGCGACGCGTCGGTTAAGAACGCTTTATAAATAACACCGTGCTCGTTGTAAGAGGAAGTATAACTTGGTGCGTCGACGAGGTAGACATAATTCGTTGATCTGCTGGTGTGAGAGTCTGGTTGGTTATGTGACTTTATGTTGAACAAATGTGGTTAGATAACATGTGGATACCATGTATAATCGTCGCATTATTTGCTGCATACCCTGCAGTTGGCATAGGTAAGTAAATACTGCAAATTCCCAAAGACATATCCTGTTCTGTTTTTATTTTCCAAGTCCGAGAAAGACATGGCAGTGTATAAGTCTATGACATCGACCATATCCTTTCAGCAACAACAGCACACCACATTGGGCAAGTATTGTGCATGTTCGTTCGTTGTTGTTGTCGAATACAAACTTCATTTATTCACTCGTGCATTCAGTGCACTCAATAAACTCAACACACTCAGTCACTCACTCAATCGTTTGTTTATTCGTTCGTTGTTTCATTCGTTCGTTCGTTCGTTCGTTCGTTCGTTCGTTCGTTCGTTCGTTCGTTCGTTCGTTCGTTCGTACGTTCGTTCGTTCGTTCGTTCGTTCGTCGTTCGTTCGTTCGTTCGTTCGTTCGTTCGTTCGTTCGTTCGTTCGATCATTCACTCATTGTTAGCTCTGTGTAATTGTTGTGTAGTAGACAGCTCGTAATGAGTCACCACCCTAACATTCTCGCCGACCTGGCGTTTACCTGTGTCACACAAGGAAGTGACATTCCAGGCCAATTCTGTTGCACGATCACTGGACAAACATAGTCTCACTTAACCGACTGTCGGTCGGCTGCGGAACTACGCCGAGAAGGCAGTCTGGTTACTTAGCCGGCATTTGATTATTATCCGTGTGATCTATACAATGCTGCCACCTCACGGACACTGCCGTAGTTTATATTTTTAATAAACAACTGGGAATTTGTAGTTATGTTTATTTTGTGTTAATGTAAATTTAATTTTGAATAGTTTTTATAATACAACATTATTTGATAAAAAGGTATCCTTATTATATTTTATGCTCTCCGTGTGTGTGGGGCTAGACAATGCTGCCACCTCACGGATACTGCTTAATTCTGCTGTAATTCTTATTTTATAAACAACTGTAAATTTGAATTTTTACTTAATTTTGTGTTAATATAAGTTCAATGTTGAATACTTTTCATAGGATATCATTATCTTGTAAAAGTATATCGTTATCTTAATTTTGATTTCATAGTTGGCCTGAGAGCCAATCAGCGTCTCTACACTAATCTGGGGTAAGGCCGCCCTGGCGGGTCGAAATTGCAGACCCATTGTTTCCCCAGGCGGGTGTGAAGGGCTTACAAGTGCTGCCACCTCACGGAGCCTGGATAACCGAGGTTACGAAACAAACTCGGAGTGATTTGAGTGTAAATGAAATTAAAGGGACACGACACCTTCCTGACCTTTATTGTTATTGCAAAATCATGTTATACAGAATAAGCTATACCTACCATACCGCCCAAAAATGTGTTTACGTAGCAGAACTGATTTAATAATTGTAACCGTCGAATGTTTATAATATAATAATACTCTATAATTATAATACTCAAATTCCGGAAGAGCGAGGTCATGACCCAACTGGGCGGAGCTACATACGTTGGACAATCCACCATGGCTTCCGTGGACACATATAATAATTTTTCGGCTGATGTAAGTTGTGCTATGAATTGTCAGAACTATTTAGTTTGTCATTGTAGTAAAAAATATATAACTTTGTTTGAGGTGATGTTACTGCAACTAATGTTATCAACAAGATATATGTTCGTTAATGAATTATAAGCATTTCGTCTTCGATTCTGTCCATCGACAATGCCTGATCGTGATGCGCTTGATGTGCTTTTCAGTGACTGCCTGGAACGTTTTCTGCTATATCTGGTTTAGGCCAATTAGTGGGTTGTGTTCAAAATTACGCAGGGCGATCTGTACATACAAGCAAATAAAACAGTGTATCTACTTTTCTTCTGTAATTTGTATGCGTTAATGTTTGTGGCAGTTACAGCATGTTTCTAAAATATTGCCACTGTCATTTATTGGATGTGATACTATGTAGTATTCATATATAAACATATTATTTTGTGTATTAAATAGCAGAGTTCGAATGGGAAACCAGCTCCAGATGGTGAAAGACAAGGAGAAAGAAGAAGAGGGGTGTTATATATGTTATTGCTATAGCTGACACTTGGTGCACTAGTAGCATACCAGACGACCCCCCTCGCTGTCGGGGTACAACATGTATCGGAGGGACATACAAGATGGCCGCCAACACGGATATATCGCCTGCTAAGTCCGAGACTCGATTCCAACTGAACACTGGCCAGAATTAACCCAACCCGACCTAGAGACACTCTGGATAACAATACGTCCGCCTAAGATGCCTCGCGACCACCCACAAGTTGCAATCGGTTACATCGGCAGTCCATGAATTCCCCAGGCGGAGTTGAGGGGCTGCCATCTCACGAAGGTAGATCATAACTTTCGCAATTTAATTCGTCGCATCAAAGAGCACTTCTGGGTGGAGATCGTACATTCTACAATCAATACAGAAACAAAGTCAACCGTGACCGAAAGTCACTGCAAAGTAGGTACCACGAGCGTAAAATCCAGGCTCTTCCAAAAGATCACCCAAAACGATGGTACAATAATATCAAAGATATTGCTGGGGTCAAAGTAAATTGCGACAGTCTATAGGGACTTGCTAACTCGCATTGTGCGGTAAAATCAGACGTTCTCGCCGATAACGTGTGTGATTTCTTGCAATATGTAAAGACAGACTTTACCCCACTGCCAACGGACGATATGTTCCTCCCGCTAGGAGCAAATACCTCCGTCCCAGATACCTATATATCATCAGTGTCGCAGAAGTAGCTAATTCTCTATCATGGATTAAGCTGCAGGGCCGGACGAAATAGCAAACTGGATCCCACGTGACTACACCACCATACTTGCTCCTCTCGTGTGTGAAATCTTCAACAGCAGCATGAGGGAAAGGATTGTACCTCTACTATGGAAATGTGCCAACATAACACCTGTACCAAAATTGCAACCACCGAAGCTCATTCACAAAGATCTGCTGCCAATATCACTCACGCCGGTATTGTCTAAGTGCTTGGAGCATTTCATTTACGCCTGGATAACGGCCATCGCCGGTGATCACGTTGACCCCCAACAATATGGGTCAGTCAAGGGAACTTCCACTGTGCATGCACTTATAGACCTAGTGCACAAGTGGAAATCTGCGCTCGATTCTACCGGTACTGTGATTCGCAAAGCGTTTGACAGAGTATTCTGGTGACTAAATGTGCATGACTTGGACTGCCAACATTATTCTTATGCCAACACAAACAGCGAGTGAAGATCGGCAGTATAAAGTCAAAGTACACTGCCATCAATGCAGACGTGCCACAAGGAACAATTGTCGGCCCCATTTGTTTTGTGTCATATAAATGACCTACGAATAACCTGCGATCACGTCAAATACGGAGACGACTGCACAATATGGGAAGCATGTTCACATTCTTGCGCGCACAGCTCGTTTAAAACAGCGGCAGACGAAATGGCAGAATGGACAACCACCAACAAAATAGAACTGAACTATGACAAGCAAAGGAAATGCGATAAACGACACACACATTGGACATCTAACTGCACTCGCCTACTCGATGTCGCAGTTTCGCGCGATCTTACAAGGATAAAAAACATTTTCGAGGCATGTGACGCCATCGCCATTGCAAGACAACCAACGCTGGCAGACCGGACACAGACACTTTGCAGATGTTCGCGAGCATGCAGCAACCCAATCACAAGCTGTGACATCTCCCTCCCCCCAAGACATGTAACTAGGGTCTGTGTGCCGTCTTTTACGTATTCTTGACGTGTGTAAAATGCGGCACTGTTTTCCAAACATTTTGTGGAACGCTTGTTTAAATCATCCTACAATCAGCTGTTGAACTCGCATGGCTCCGAAGCCTCACACATAACTAAATATGGATACAGTCTGACATGTCCGTCAATGTGAAGGTATAATATGTACATTAATGAACATTTACAACCGATGGAACGTCGACTGGTGGCCCGACGACAGGTTTGCTGGCTCGATACCGGAAAGGATGTTTCAAATCATCTATAGCTCACCGTATGCATCACACGAGAGTACTACGTCTTCAGACATAGTTAAATATTGATATCGTATAACATGTCCGCCAATATGAAAGCATAATATCTACATTAATGTACATTTACAGTCGATGAAACGTCGCGGGACGTTCGATTGAATTCAGTGCTAAGATGGCGTTGTTTTGGCTGTTCTGTCTATTGAACATACGGCATGCTGTTCTGTCTATTGACCACGCATACGGCATGCCAACAACATACAAACTCTCGCTCGCTACGCGCCTGCACGGTAAATAGCTAATTGAGGATGATTTAAACAAGCGTTCAGCAAAACATGCAAATAAATCGACGTTAGTCGCTGGAGGCGCTGAGACGCAACTACGGTCAGAGCCATAGATACATAGAGTTTGGCCAACTGAAAACCTGGACGCCATTTTCGGTCTCGGCACCTGATAACCACATGACGTATTAAAAATGTTATGCCTTGAGGCTTGACCTTCACCTTGTTGTTCTGCTTGGATTGGAGATGCTTTATGTGTAATAAGTGCACCCATGGATATGATGTGATATTGGACGGTTCGGCTTCATGTTGAGAAACATTCGTAGGAAGTTTAGGGAGGTTTAATTATAACGGAAAGGATGGATTAGCAATGCTTAGTTATCATCTGTGCAGCGTCCAGGCTAGGACGGTGGTACGTTCGTTCTCCGACCGTGGCGTGATTAACGTAAACATGATGTAAATCGAGAATGATGTGACTAAATCTGTCTATCTATGTTTATCTTCCATTGTTGTTTTAGCACTTTACCATTCCAACCATGACGAAAAGTAGTGTAGCTTTAGCGGATCTTTGATATGATGCCGTCAAATTGTCGATTATTGTACGTACTGTCATGGTCATAGAGTGAGGAGGCTGTGTGTTTTGCTGGATGCTGCTGTGTCCATTTTCGTGCCTCATATTAGTTTGAGCGTCATTATGATTAAATATATCTCTTATATATATCGGACACTGTTAGGAAAAGGACGTCTACAAATTCGCAGGATTTCTTTTAACAAACTAAAATGAAAAAAGCAACCAGATATTTTCGAAACCCCAATGCAGTACACAGGATTTCAGTGCGCCATAAACCGTGATGGTGTTGTGAACAACCGTGACATTTCCTTTCGGCGAACGAAATTGCAAGCAGCTTTTCACACCAATTACCATACGAATATTAGCGAATAGCCGGCGTAATTATATTTAACCATATATATATATAAATAGAACACCCAAGTAGAACAAGACTGCTTGCCAGCTATCAGTTGACACATAATACTTTGACGTCAACATGGGCTGGTGACAGCCATGCTAATGCCAGGCAGAAAGCAACTGCAGTCCCTGTTTATACATAGGACTGCACCAAATTTTCTTCATAATTATCACGCTATTTATTTACTGACATAAGTTAGCCAGTGTTGTTTAATTGGGTATAATGTGTTCAAACAGTTGCCTCACTAATATGTATGTCTGAAACAAATCAACAGACTTATAGTGTCTCACTGTGTGAGGGGTGAGTACAGCTTAGAACTATTTAATTTGTTATTCTGTCAGATCCACAATTGTTGTGGTGTTTTACAAAAAAGGTCATTTAAAAATCAACCAACTGAAGTCCATCCTCCAATTTCACAGATTAAAAAAACAGACCATGCAAAGTGGGTGAGAGAATAGGGAAAACAACAACAAAACAGAGCTGCCAACATTACTAACAACAACAGTAGTAGAAAAGGTAGAAAGGTAGAAAAGTAGTAATGTGAAGATAGTCAACTAACTAATAATATAGTGTCATTAGTAATAACAATAAATAAATAAAATTAGGCAAGCTACAACAAAATAGCAGGGGTGGCAAAGTAATTTAACAGGTTTCTTTAAAATGACCACAGTTTCCCTTTCATGTCCCCCTAAACAGAATTAGTTTGGTAATTTCATGTATTAGTGTTGGTCAATTTGCATATGACTGTAATGTTTTAAAACTATTAATTTCCTAAATTAATGGCAGTGTAACATAAATATGTTCGCAAAGACTATAACCTAAGCTATATATTGTATAACCAGTGGAAAGAGACTCTGGATCCTGTTTTTGTCGGTTGGTACAGTTGTACGCTACACAGAAAATAACCATACTTGCTATTTCACAATGACTGTTGTAGCCAGCATGTCCCCAAATGGATTAACGTTGCTCACATCACAGATGTCTGTTTTAAGGATATTTCGTGTGTAGCTTTAAAACGGTGGAGAGTCAGCATACCATTATAAGGTTTACACTGACAGTTTGTTAACGGGATGATGTCTTTTTGCTGTAATTAGCAGCTACCTCAGGAACAGGTAATAGGAACCTCACTACAAGCCATTGTACAGAGACTTGTCCTTCTTAGCTTTGATACAGTCCACTCACTGACATTAATTTAAACATATCAGACATATGCAAAGCGTCTGTTTGACAAGAAAAACTTGCAATGTTCACCTCTTTTCTAGCATTATATTTCAAGTATTTTACATTATAGTGGTATCTTATAGGTAAACCTGGATAAAAAATCAAAATAAAACAGAAATAGCTTCTCTTTTATTTACAATTTTGAGAACCATTAACATATCTACATGAGAAAATAATAACATTCAGTTCACTTCAAATAAATACATTTATTGTAGACTCAACAGAACTTGCACGTACTGATATATACACACATATATGAAAATGGGGTTCATATATTACTGTTAAACAGCATTTAAAATAAATATCGTACATATAATCATGTACATTTGTACACATTATGTATATACTCCCCTTTGTGATGATCTGGTGTACTAGTCAGTCAATGAATCCGTGGAACAGATCTATCTCCAAGTTTCATAAATAATGTTCCCTCTCAAACCAGTAACTCACAAGCACATGTAAAAATATGCTACAATTACTAGACATTTATAAGTATATCATATCTTTTAGGACACACACACATTCATCAATACAAGTTGTCTTCTTATAATATAACTGACTTGGGTGAATATCTGCTGTGTATTCAAAAATGTAATATGTCTAGTATGGAATGAATGGTAGTGTTTGAATGATTGAATTACAGTTTTATCAACAAGATCATAGTAATATATATATATATATATATATATATATATATATATATATATATATATATATATATATATAGTATTGCTTTAGTATAATACAATTTCATGGTTTCTGAGTTGTTCTTTTGTTGAATGGACATAGCAGACGTCATGTTACTATTCAAATGGAAACACATAGGCTATCTAGTAACCGTAATAAGCTTTATAAGACTGAGTACAAAGTAACAGTACATAATTATTTGTTAACATTGCAATAACTATTCACAAGTACGAAGAAAGGAACAACGGCGTGAGTCTTTTCTTAAATTGTTGTAAATTAAGTATTTGTGTTATTTCATTATGTTATGTCTAACATAATGATTTTTATTAATTTGCTAAACACACTACCTAAATTAACGAATGATAGTGGTTCTTGGAGGAAGTGTTTACGGTTTTGTTCTTCATAACTGGAGCAAGTACCATTTATAGCATATCCATACCTTGCCAAACAAACTACGAACAACTGAAATCTACAGCGAGTAATAAAAGTCAAATGCAATGGGATATGAGGTGAGCCTAAAGCCTAAGTCCCACTGTCCCGGTTCTGGCCACGGTGTACCTCGGCAAAAATGCCAGGTGCTCCGGAGTGATCCGTGAAGATTGGGCTCAGTTGTATAATTATTTCAGTCTCATATATATATACAGTGGTATTGCCGGTGTCGCCATGGTGTCACCAGGTTTTGAACCCCGGATCATCCCGATGTAGCCATGGTGTCACACGGTATCACCCCGGACTCCCTGAGTGTCAAGGATATGTCACGGTGTCGCCCCGGTTTGGTGCCGGTTTATCACGGTGCTCCCCGGTGGGGCCACGGTGCTCCCCGGTGTGGACACGGTTCTCCCCGGTTTAGTCTCGGTCTGTCCCGGTCGTTTGGGACTGTATTCGGTTTTAATGTGTTATGTTTCCCATCAAGGGCAAGGCGGTGTAATTCGAATTGGTTGGTTTCGAAGCGTGCCTGAAATAAAATAAGTATACGCGACCATTTGAAATTATGCACATGTCAATTTTGTCTGTACTGTTATGTGATTTGTGGCATACGAAGAAATGGTAAGCATTGCAGATTGAACTGTATTGATAGTTGATCAGCTTCTTGTGTGATGATTGCAGTTTCAGTAGACTGAGAGATAATATGTGAAGTGATCTGAAAAATGTGAATTAATAATATAATTAGTGAGCACAAATACATGTATGATTTACACATCAGACACTGCTGTATGTTCGTACTGGGTTATATAGTGCTATCCTGGTGCAGTTTTTCATCCACGGCTGTGCTTAATTTAATGTATCTCTGAACATTATTATTTGCTCACTCCAATATTTTCAGGGACCTTTCTGCAATAGTATAGGATGTTCTATGCAAACTATTAGCAAAATCAGAGATTGTGCCGAATGTTTGTATTGGGCTATACAATGCTATCCTGGTGCAATTTTACATCCACGGGTGTACTTAATTTGATGTATCTCTGAAACTTATTATTTGCCCACTCTAATATTTTCAGGGACTATTCTGCAATAATATTTGATCCTGTGTACACAATATTAACAAAATCATAGATTGTGCTATGTTTGTATTGGGTTAAATACTTCTGCAATAGTATAGGATACTGTCTACAAAATATTTGCAAAATCAGAGGATAGATTTACTGGGTACTTGAGGTTAAAGGTCACATTTTGAAAATTACAACATTCTTATTTACACTATTGTTTTAATTTTATTACAGTTATATGCACATGTTTATTGGCTTTCCAATGATATGTTGTTTGTTTCTCTAGCTTTATTAATAGCAGATTTACAGGCATTACTGCAGCGGTCAGTATGCAAATCTGGTCAAAGTTCAGTGACCTATATCTTCCATGATACTTGACCTAGATTTTTTTGTATTTTATTTTTTATTTTGATATTCTCGCATGAGCCAACAACTGTACTAAATGTCATCAAAATTGGAGACGGGTGATGTTTTGAGTGATTGATTTGACATGGAATAACCCTTACATTTAGTAGACGCTTGAATAACTGCTGAATATATAAAAGGAACTGTTGATTTAGTATAGACATGTAGTTAAATTAGCCAGTTCTCCTTTAACAGACTGTATGATAAAACTTTAATAAAACTCGCAACATAGCATTATACATACATTCCTGTACCTCCTCTATGCCTTTGCCACATATTCAAAACCAAAGTCAAAGAACGAAGTAGAAAAATAAGATTGTTCTACCAACCCCATTCATAATCACGACGCCTAGCCCTAGACCTAGTAATTCATAGTCAACCAACAAATACATCAATCAATATGTCTATTTTACAGTCACAGCGAGCAAATAAATGAACGTCTATAAACATGTAACAAAGTTAAAAACGAGACAAACCGGTTTTTGAGAAGTATAAATTCTTCACTGCGACATAATCCGTGATATACACAACCTTGTCCTTGACGGGGCTAGTGTCTTTTCTTGATAATACAATTTTGGGTATTTGGTCTTGTTAGTGTTGTAAAATTATAATTACTATGCATAATGTAACTTAACTCTTATATAATTATTACATTAAATATTACATTTCTATTTGTAATAAGTATGTTGTTTGATTAAATAATATGAATGAAGTTTTTCAAATATGTGCCTGTTAACAAATCATCATAAATTACTCTTATATAATTATTACAATATATATGTACACACACACACACACACACACACACACACGCGCGCACACACACACACACACACACACACACACACACACACAAACACACACACCATAATGTAAAAACAATAGACATTTCAATAATGAATATGTAACGTTTTTATGGGAATGTAATAAATGTTTTCTTTCTTTTAAAGGGATAGTAGGATGCATAGATGGCACCCATGTCAACATTCCAGCCCCAGATGTGGATGGAGCATCATATTATAACAGAAAACAAACACATTCTGTTCTTCTACAAGCCGTGTGTGACAGTAACCTGTCATTCACCCACATCATGGCAGGTTGGCCGGGTAGGGTGCATGACAGTCGGGTCCTGAGAAACTCCGACATATGGCACCAGTTAGGGCCATCCATACCAGCGGGCTACCACCTACTGGGAGATGGCGCCTACCCATTAAAAACGTGGCTACTGACTCCATACAGAGACAATGGCCACTTATCTGCTGAAAAAAACATGTTTTAATAAAAAATTATCAGCAAAGCGTCAGATCATTGAGAGAGCATTTGGCCATTTGAAGGGGCGGTTCCCTAGATTGAAGTTTTGCAGCTGCAGAAATATGCAGAACACTGTGTATGCTATAATCAGTGCATGTGTGCTGCATAATATCACACTAGTTGCAGATGAAGATGTATGTGAATTCTTTGATGATGACAACAATGGAAATGTGCTGCCTAACCAGCAGGCAACACACAGTACTGATGGTGCTGCACAGCGGAAACGTGCTAGAATAGCACACAGCATTTTCCCATAAAAATCATCACAAAAACACTTTTTCTTATATATTTGGTATATTTCATTATAGTTTGGTAAATTATCCTGTCAGCATTTTTACATATCATTATTGTTCACAAATACTTTCTTTGTTTATTTCATTTACAATTTATCTTTCTTTATTGTTTAATGTGCTGTGACATGCATTCCTGTTTTCTTGGTCACAATAATTTCTTTTGTAGTATTGTGCAATTGCTTACGTTTGTTTACTTACAACATTATCAACTGTTCAGTATGTTATAAACAGTTTTGTATGTAACATTGTGAAATTTAAAATTACCTCATTGTTATGTTGTAGAAATTGGCATGGTGTTTCAGCCCACATATACCTCTATGGAGCTTCAGGTTGCAAATAAATAATTTTCTCTTTCATTGTATTCATGCTGTTGTAATCGTATAATAATGTGCATTAATGGTATCGGTATGCATAGGAATAAATGTTTCTCTTTGTTTTCATCACTGTAAAGCACAAAACAGTAGTGTGAAGTGACAACTTTTTTATGCAACATTATCAACTGTTCAGTATGCTATAAAGTTTTGTATGTAACATTGTGACATTTAAAATTACCTCACTGTTATGTTGTAGAAATTGGCATGGTGTTTCAGCTCACACATACCTCTATGGAACTTCAGGTTGCAAATCAATAATTTTCTCTTTCATTGTATTCATACTGTAATCGTATAATACTGTAATCGTATAATAATGTGCATTAATGATATCGGTATGCATAGGAGTAAATGTTCCTCTTTGTTTTCATCACTGTAAAGCACAAAACAGTTGTGTGAAGAGAATACTTTTATTACATAATTTGTTGTAATGTAATAAATGTTATGATAACAGGTTTTGTAAAAACATGAATGCACACGTATGGAAAACAACAGAAATGTTGAATATATTAACATGATATGTATCATACACAGGATATAGCAACACAAGAAATAAACAGATATAACAATGCACAGTAAACACTTGTTGTCTGTCATTGTGTTATAAATTCCAGATTTATAATAATTACCACAGTAATATCATACCAATGTGAAAGCAACAGTTATTTATTTTACATATCCTTATTAAGTAAATCTAAAACATGTAAAACAATAAGTAACCTTTTAGATCATAGAAATCTTTTATATATTAACCATTCTAAAATGCAACTTAAAAACATGAACTATTGCCAGTACATGAAAACATCTCAACAATACCAGTGTATCCATCATTACTACATGCATACATTTTACAAGGACACCTGGCCCTGGCATTCCAGTTAGATGTTTGCATATTATTACAAGAAGCATGTACATGAACATATGTTATATAATATCATATAGGTATATATTATGTATTGAATATTTTGCAACATATATATTCAAATATTCACATCTTCTAGTGGAGTAACATGACTACTCTTAAATATAATTAAAATGGCTATCAGCATGCTCTGGTTTTATGGAATAAGTGTAGAAGCCACATTATTACAACAATCATGTACATGTATGTGCATATATATTATGTTGATATACATTATATATTTACTTTGTGTATTGACAATACCTTTTAACCAGCATCAGTGGATGTTGTTTTCACACGAGACACTGAATGTGTAACTACACATGTATCATTGATATATGGATACATTTCATAAGGACACCTGGTCCTAGCATTCCACTGAGATGTTTGCACATTACAATACGATGCATGAACATGAACACATGTTACATTATATAAGTATATATTATATACTGAAGTCTTCTAGTGGAGTAACATATATATATATATTATTCAGGTATATATTATATATTTACTTTTTCATTAACAATACACCTTCGTGGTAGCTGGAAGACACCGATACCTGACAATCTGAGATGTTTTGACAAGGAAGTGAGTAAACCACCCAACAAATTTAGGGCTGACATTAATGTTAATGAGATCTTCTGCTAACAAATGAGGCTGTGTAGTGTTACATTATAATTAATAATGTATTAACATTATTCTGACAAACAATGAAACTTTTGAAAGTTTTCATACACATTAATGCATAAATCATATTTAAGGGGGCTAGTTCTGTGGAATTATTTTATTGTTATGTTCCACAACCAACACTTGGTTATAATTATCTCTGTGGGTTACAATATATGTTACAAGTGAAATGTTTTTTTATTCCACAAATTCAAAAACAATGGATGGTGCTACAATATGGTAAACAGGCTACATGTATTTTACATACATGTATATAAACATTGTCAATTGGAATTTTTATTATCCATACAATATTAAAAAAAAAAATCAAAACAGTACATAATGTTTCATATGTGTTAGGTTGGGTGCATGAAGGTAAATGGAAGCTAAGATGCACATACAAAATCCCTCTTGATAGTTTGTAGTGCATGTCTTGAAGTATATGTCATCCATATTTGGAGTTGATCTGCATTACGGTTTTCCAAGGTTTTTGTTAGTCACTGCATAACTTTCATGCACATCCTGATGGAAAACCATCAGGCAGATCAACTCCAAATTTGAAAGACAATTTAATTTGTGCATAAAAAGGGATTCCAAAAATACATGTCTCCCATTTCCAAGTGTCCAAAAAAATGTTTTCACTTGTTATATTTTAACCGACAGACACATTACCACCAAGTCTTAGTTCTGCAGCATAACAGTAAACAAGTTTATTTTCCTTTTTATTTTTCAGCTCTGTGAGCACCCTTTCTATCATGGCAATTTTTTCGACATGATGTCTTTCTTTTTGATCTCGGTTTAGTTTCTGTTGATATTGAAAGGATGATGACATGTCATGTAGGTGTTCTATTACGGTCTGTCTAACTGTTTTGGTTTTTTTTGATTGTTTGGCATTTGTGTTTGTGTGTGTGTGTGTGAGTGTTTTCGGCTGGTTGTCTTCATCGCTGGAAGAGTGTGGATGTGGTACCTGAGTTGATTCTACCACAACAGCGGGTACCACATCCGCACTCTTGTCCAGGAAGGACAAATTTGACATATATGGATGTTTTCTGGTACCTTCCCCAGATTTGCAGTTGCTGTCTTTAATTCTCTTATACGAAGACACCAGTGTCTTCCACCTACCACGAAGCTGTTCTGAGGTGAAACTGTAACCATTAAGCGTCATGACTTCTTGAACTCTGCGCCATATCCCACTGTGGCATATAACTTTTTCATCCTCAGCGTCATACATGTTTGCATGGACGACGTCTATCAGCAGTTTCGTAGAGGAATTTGTCCACACTGTGCATACATGCAAAATTAAGGTCATTGTTTAGTTACAGCTACCACACTGTTGAAATGTTTATTGTTATTCAAAATTATTAGCATATGCTTTAAGATAGACAATTTTATCATATTTTTATCAAATATTTCAAAGGTGATTTTATTATCCAAAACTGTTCCTAGATATTTATACTCATTAACTACTTCATAATATTTTGTATGAAAATTACTTTTCAACGTACTGACATATTTATAAGTCACGTGTGTCAGTTAATTACTGTGTGTATTTGTGCGCATGCGTGTGTATGTGTGTGTGCATTGGTGCATGTGTGTGTATGTGTCCATGTGTGTATGTGTTTGCACATGACTACATTCAGTACTCACATGATGGTAAATTATGTGAGTTGCTGCTTTCTTGTGATGCTGATGCTGATGCTGTTGTGATTTTGTTTGCTTTTGTTGGTGTTGGAGGTGGTGTCATCTCTGAAGAACATCTTGTGATGGTGGCTGATGGTTGTGTTTTTTTGCGTTGTACTGTGATGCTGCAACAAATACAGATCCGTCATTCATATGACACAATATGTTTTATTTAGGTTAGTAAATTCATTATGTATTATTACCAGTGTGTGTGTGTGTGTGTGTGTGTGTGTGTGTGAGTGAGTGAGTGTGAGTGAGTGAGTGAGTGAGTGAGTGTGTGTGTGTGTGTGTGTGTGTGTGTGTGTGTGTGTGTGTGTGTGTGTGTGTGTGTGTGTGTGTGTGTGTGTGTCTACCTACCTTGTCTGAGCCTTTTGATGAATTGCTGCGGCATTCACTTCATTTTGAATAGTTTGCAGCATCTCCGCATCTACATTGAAAATAAATATATATATATAATCATGATTTTGAATTTGTGCTGTACAATTTATGCAACAAGACTTCAAATTTCAAATTAATAATTAATGTTCGCACACATACATATATGTATTAATAACAGCATGTGACCCTAACTACATTACTACATGTTATACAGATTGTTTTATTTTTAATATTTATGTTTACATAGTTTTAATTACATTTCTGTATAAATGAAAGTAAACATAACACTTTGCAAATTGCATGATAGCAAATAATAGTGTGTAGATTTTAAAAGTACCTCCACCAATCAATTTGTCGCCGTCCACAGAGCTTAGAATTACTTCTTGGTTGGTGCCGTCAGGCATGATAATGTGGTAGCTCCTCCAATATCTGTAATAGCGCAATATTACATCATAGGACATAGCATTCAAATGCATAATAAATTAGAAAAAAATGACTACAATAAGACAATTTGTAATATAAAATAAGAAGATTCGAAATAATAAAATTAATATATTATAATTTGGTTTCTATGCATAATTACAACACAATTTTAAATAATGCAGCACTTTGTTAAACTATTAATAACTATATGTAATACATGTGTCATTAAAGTACATAATAATTCTTGGAAATAAACATTTCATTTGACCAATATTTATTTATAATTAATTACAAGTATTGAAGTAAATAATAACATCAGAACTGCAAAGGCGATGTCTTGCGTGTGCATTACAAAGTTGATTTAAAAAAGAAATAAAACATATATCATAAATTTACAACAAATTAAATTTAAAATATATGAAATAATTATGTTACCTTACGTTTTGGGGCATACCACCAAATCGCAAGACATCTCTTTTGGGGTCCTGATGTGTCTGGGGTGGGCTAATTGACTGGCATGCTAACTGCTCACACCCGGAAACAGTATCGGGTTGTGTACGACAACAAGTTGAACAACAACAACACTCAACTGATCTTAAAGGGGGACTGAAGCGGCCGAACAACCACAGCCCAAACATAAGAACATATAATTTACAGCACTAGTGACCATAATTTGACAAGCCCAGTGTCACGGTATATTTTTAATAAATTTTCAAAGTGAGCTACTTTCGACACAGGGCGCCGCCATTCCGCCTGGCCATATTGCTGGTTGTACTCGGGTTTGTTTACAATCACCGGAAGCACGTGTCGACAGGCGGCGCAGCGTAGCTCTCGCAAAAACGGACGAAACGCACTCAAACCAAATATAATTAAACACATTAATGCACTGTATGCCTAATAGATATACCATAATTGTTAGTAAGCATTATTTAACATACTTCCACAAAGGATTCCTGTAGAAAAAGCAGGTTTGAGATGATGAAGTTTGCGTGTCCGCCTGCGGCGAGTTCAGCGGAGTCGGCGGTGGTCACTTTCGAACGCCGATTGTAAGCCTAATTTCGAATGTGACGAGCACAACGAGGCGCTGAACCTCAAAACATAAGCTTCGACCAGAGCTACAGGTCCGTGTTTGATTGATTGGCTTGCATATAAGTACGCAGCGACGAAGTAAAGTTCGTCGAACTCGACAGGAAAACCGGACATGATTTCCTTATTTGGAATGTGATTCGGCGCGTAGGAAGTGACAAGCCGGCGACTCGGCACTCACGAGTTCCGTCATGTATCGTTACGACTACAATTTAATCCCACAGTTGTATTTCACTGTCTGCATAATACACGAATGTGACCTAAGAAAAGTTTAAATGTAGTAAGAAATGTGAATGTAATAAAATAAATCTATGTGTAGATACAAGTATTTAATTTGAAATAAAAATGTTTAAAATCCACTGAATTTGTTTAGGTCAACAGATCGCCAGATCTAGCGGTGCGTTGGTTGCTAGAACCAGCTCGAGTTTCTAGGTACAAGTAAAAAAATGTTTTTGACATAGACAGTGGTGGAATAATTTTCTTCAAGATAGGGACATAAAAAGAAATGCCAGCTACGACCGTATCAGGCGTATGACGTGTTTGTTAGCGTCGTCATATGCTAATTACTTAAATTAGGGTGACTCGCTAATTAGTCAACAACTGTTGAACAGTCACGAATCACAGACACAGATATATAACAGGCATTATTTATAATGAATTAACAGAAACAGCAAAATACTAATTTATGTTATTATTTAAATTAGACTGTTAACTGCATTCAATAAAACACTAGTGTGTATAAAAAATATTTGACCCCATAAATCAACTGATTAAAATCACTAAAGATTTTTTTTTTATTAATTGCTGATTTATAAAGGTAAGATCTTAAAGAGCGTAGTAACCAATCCTCAGGATTGCTGAAAGCGCTTTACACTTTATTTCCCTGACAGACCTGTTCAATCATATACCATCTCAACTTCTCTGGGAAGCATCCAGCAATATGCTACAATTAATTCGCAAAAGCTACTCATGCACATATCCACCACTGTCTATAGCCATGCAGGTACTCATTTATACAGCTGAGTGAACTGGAAAAATGTAGAGTGAAAAAAAATCCTCAAGCTTTTAACATCACAGCAAAGAATTGCAGACATAGCTGTTGACTTATGAATACTGTCTGTTGATCACTAGTTTGCGTACAATTTAATCTTGGCCATTACACGAGGACACTGTTTTTGACATTATGCAAGCTGAGGATGTACTGTTTATATGCATTATATCATCAAAGCAAGATACCAGAACGACAAGTAGGAAACGGTGAGCGGCAGCCATGCAGGTCAGTAAAATATTATTATCATTATGATTATGGTATCATTGTATTTGTTTCTGGTAACATATGTACATGTGTGCATCGCACAACTTTCTATAAAATAATTAGTATAACAACAATAAAACATGCTACAGAATCAATCACACTTAACATAGTGTCACTATTAAGTATGTTAATGTGTCTATCCAATGACACTACCCATCATAACCCAAGTCAGTTGGCAATATTACCTGGGAACACATTTAATATTTTAATTCATAAAATATCCGTAGAATATTTTATAATTTCATGTATGCACATTCTGTTATTGCTGTAGAATGCATGACTGTGGTCAAAATACACAAAACACATGGAACTTATTTCAATTTTTTTTAAGCAACTGTTTTGACATACATAATAAGTCACTACCCTCCAGGGGTAGTATCCGATATTTAAACACTGACAGATTAATACATTTCTAAATAATCTAAGACAACAGTTTTGTTTATCGCCCAAAACATTATGCACCCAAATGTGGATCTCACCTTTAAGAATCTGCAGTTTTGCTTTCCAAGTGATAAACAAGCACACATTTTTTAGGTGGGGATCTGAATAGTCTCCTGACAGCAGGTAGTAAGAGCACTGATCCCATGACTAAAATTAATAGTTACATGGGTGAAAAAACATTTGGAACCTTACATTAGCCCATAGCCTCCATTGTTACTGGAAAGGGTTGCAAACATCATGATCAAAGTACAACAGAGGACTGCTGTTACTAATTGCCATTAATAGCCTAGTGCAAATTAGGCAATAAAATCACAATCTTACCAGTGTCCTGTGTTTCCCAGCAAGAGTGAAAAGACTACCCATACCCAATACAAACATCACTGCCTGGACAAAGCCCCACTATCTCTCTAGTGCACTTGCATTTCTTACCAGTTCACAGTCATGTGCTAGAGCATGATGAAAAGACAAACCAGTGCAACAGAGGTCAGCTTTAAATTGAGTGTTTAAATAAAACTTCAAAATGTTTGGGGTTCATGGCTGTTGTAGAATGATTATCGACTAACACGACTAGTATATTGAATCTGAAATGAATAGTATTATTGCGTATAACAAAATAAGACTAAAATAAGAATATAAAGTACGAAAATTATATTTTGATAAGGCATGTATTTTGCTTTCAATAGTACCGCAGACATCAGCATTGTTCAGTTAGTTGCAGTTTGTGCAGTTACTGTTTGATAACTGTAAGGTGTCCATAATCACTTCCCAAAATTATTTATTAGGAAAATGGCTAAGAAGTCTATTTAGAAAACCTTATACATTGCAATAAAAAAAACTTACATATCTCGAAAAAGACTCGGTTGGACAAAACCCCACCCACAAATGAAACTTACGTATAAAACCCAATGTAAACAAATTTAGTCTTAAATTGACATTTGTACTTTTTGAAAATACAAGTATGACTTTGACTATGGCCAAGTAGTTGTCTCTGATTGGACCAAGGAGGACACTGATTGCACGTAACTAACTTAAACATTTTATTTTCTTATATGTGCAAGTAGGCTTGTATAATTGGCTTACCATGTAATTTATGTGTTGCTTATGTAGGAGTGGGTTTGCTTGTTTGTAATGATGTCTGAATGACTCGGGATACACACATATTAAAATATGCCAGGAAGGTTAGTCATAATATAATGGAATCTACACAGAATGCACCATTGAAAAGGTAATGTTCTATTTATTGCATGAATGTTCCCTGATTGAAACACAACACCTTGCTCAGCCCACTGTCTACTAGTTTCATTGAGACAAGAGCTGACCAATGAACTTGGCTAGCAGCAGCAGACAAGCCAGAAAGCAGATACCTAATACATCAAACTGATCTGGGGGTCATTTCAAGGGACCTTCTCAAAAACCAAATCACCAGCATTACTTTGTGTTTTGAGGCCCATAGAATGATGTAATAAAATACAGATTTTTTGTGTATATCAGCACCACCACATGCAACAACCATGCAAAAGTAGATTTGTTTAACAATTGTGGAAAAATAGTCTGGGGGACCATGGAGGACCATATGGGGCCTGCAAAATAATTCAATCAAATTTAGATTTCTCATGCATAGTTACAATATCCACAGATCTATGCATCTACACAAAATTAGATCCTGAACACTTTCTGAAATGCTAATTATAAGTTGATTTAATCAGTTTTAATTTTTATGATGTATAGGTACTGCAATGAGAAAACAAAAGATGTCAAAACATTGTTATTTATATGTATATCACAGAAGATACATACTCTCATACATATGTATCATTCTTTCAGATGAAGGATTCACAAATACTGAACACAACTTTCAAAGGATCCAGTGCACCAGATGATATTGTCCCTCATGGCAGTACGGGTGTCACATTGCAACGCCATTAACTCGTAGTGTCAAACTCAAACAGAGCCAGTGATCATGTCGCCAATGCGATACTTTATCGATGCAGCAATTATTACAGATAATATTGTTGTTCCATTGAATATTCATCATGACCATGGGTATGCGAAGTTGTCGTCGCAGTCCTGCATGCCTTCTTCGACTGACCATGGCAGTCATGTCAATGTGGATGACACCTTGGATGTCCCAGTCTCACTGTCGCCATCTTCAGATCATTCTGTCTGGAACAGACAGATGGAAAACACTGAAAAGAGTTATGCAGAATATGTGTTAGCGGATGACAGCAATATCACTGATGATGACTGAAGCAGTTCTGCCACTAATGAGAAAAAATGTATTTCTCTTTTCTGCACCTGCAAAACACCCTGGTTGTTATAACATGCCTGCTGCCTGCATGGAAGCATCCCATTGAACATGTGCAGTGATGATATGCAGCTAACCGATACATTCTGACATTTGATTTATAGTAAACAATCATTATCTTATAATTACACCATGTATTAGTAATTGGCAAAACTGTGTAATTTATCAATATCACATCACAAAGTCAGCGCATTGGTTGATTTGTTTGTGAAATACTTTAATAAAATTATCACAGTATTTTACAAACAAATGATTTGTATGTAAAATTGTTACAGCATTTTGCAAACACATGAATTTATGATTCATTGTCATGATGTGGTCTTGATAACATACACACACGCACATATACAATACATAGTACACAATACATTAAAACTCCACTTCAATATTCCCATGTGAATTGCACAATGTCCTTATTACACATATATTTATTATTCAGACTATTATAAATTGCATGGCAGCATGCATATGTAAATAACATTATTTACATAAATTAAACAAATTGTATTAGCATTTTAAATTAATTAATTATATTAAAAGGATGCACACATCATATAACATCTTGTCAGAAATAAAAAGTAAGTTTGTAATAGATTTACGTTACGAATTCGAAGATAGAATGACTTTATTATTTAAATTATACATATGTCATTGACATTGTGTGGCCATACAAGTATAATTGTTTTGTTTAGGTTTGAAGTGCTAAATTACTTTTCGATACCTGTTGAACTACGTATTACTTACCTACTATCCCGAGGGTAGCTATTGGTCGAACGAACGAGTCTGCACGCAAATCGCACTTAGACAACAGACCGATACTCCCAACATTGTCACTGACAGCTGTCGTGCCACTCGATCGTGGTCAGTCATGGTTCATGCAGGCATCTGTCAGCCCGGTCTGGCTCGGTCGTCAGCTATCTCCAGACAACATACAACGATGTGCGTCGACATCGGGACGCAGTATCCACACAAACACCATGCAACATTCACATTGTTTTATAGCACGTTGATCCCAAAATCAAAGATGACCATAAACATGCCACATCACATGGCGATCTTCTCTCGCCATCTCACACCTCGGCTCGCACGCTGGGTGAAGCAAAAATGGCTTTACGTGTGTCACTTGTGCAACAGATGCTTCTCTCACTTGTGCTACAAATGATTCCTCTGTCGGATCCATTTTCTATTGTGATTTATCCAAAACCACTAACAACTAGCGCCTCTTGACTCTTCTAAGGCTAAGTCTAACGCAAAACACTTCCGATATCTGTGTAAACAAAATAAGAAATAGTCCCGATAGACCTTCCGGTCGTAAGCCCCGCCCCTTGAAGGCTGTCAACACAGAGAGCGTAAAAATGAAAATGTTTCATTGGTTCAAAATCGTCGGTATTTAATTTCACCTTTTTATTTCGAATGCAAATAAATATTATTTGTGGATACATAGGACACCTATCGTGTACAATAAGGCACCATATTTTTGTTTTTGCGTAGAAATGTCTAATTATGAAGAAAACCGGAAAAAACCAAAATTTTACATGGGCTAGATAGGAGGTAATCAAACCACTCGGCTTGGAATAAAGATGGCGCTACGCAGTGTTCTATGACGACGATTTAGGCATTGAAAAATATTTTTTTTCCAGTTTGTCTGATAAGTGAATGTGCTTCTGCCACCATTAATGTATACTTATATAGTGTACATTTAGGTATATGGAATGTTACAGCTGTGTTTCACTTCCCCTTTAAACAGTATTAAAAATATAACAAAATAATAGTTGACTTCTTTGTATTGATTGAAAGTGATGCAAAAAGACATTCTTAATACATACACTTCGAAAAAAATGGCAAACCCGTTTTGCTAAAGTCCTGATAGTTAACAAAATTTAAAAGAATATAAAACGGCAACGCTCACTACGACAGCGTCTACAAGTTTTTACATTAAGAAATTCCTTATTTCACTTTGGGGAGTATTCTACTGACATGCTGACAAGCACAAATGCATATAGTTCATTTATGAAATACTAATGATTGCACTTTCACATTCGGAAATAATATATATACTTATATATTGTATTTTATTTGTTTTTACTACATCGTACTCACCCTTCGTTGTATTCTGCCATATTTGTACCACGTGACTGCGTTTCTCCGCATACGACATGCCACGCAAGCGGCGAAACCGGAGAGGTCCGGAGAGCCTCTCTTTCGGAAGCGGAGAGGTCACGTGAACTCTCCGCGTCAAAAAGAATGGGAATTTTCGGAGAGGTCGGAGAGGACGGAGAGGTCGGAGAGGCAAATAGAATACGCCCTATGTATCCAAGGCTCTGACTACGGTCTCAGCGTATAAGCGCCTCTAGCGACTAACGTGGATTTGTGGAAGCCCATTACGCAATCCGTAACGCACGCGCTGACGGTGTTCCTCGCTGTAGGACCGAACGTTTCACGAACTCTTGTGTCATACGGACTGTACAACTGGCAGTAACTGGACTTGCCTATTCGTAAACAAGTATTACATGTTATTGACTGTGAATCGTTTTAGCTATTTATTGACTTGATCTATTCTATACTATTCTGGTCAGCTTGGCTCAGTTGTGAGGTTCCCGACGTGTATAGCAGGCATCATTTTTGGATGTTTGGAGGGAGACACAGAATAAGAGATCAATGTTGGAGTACGAGCACATTCAACAAATCAAATGATATCCTTTTAAACAACACGACTTTGTTGGTTTGCTGCTTTCCTTTAGTCAGACGTTTCCTTAACTTATCTCCGCTTTTCAAGTACCGTAACATGTAGGGTCGTTTAAGATGGTCAGTACATTTTAAGGAAAAATGTATTTATATGGTAAGATAACATTAACTTTATTATTGTTTTCTAGATATTTCGTCATGGAAATTGATACGTGCATTGATAACGAAATCAACTATCATTTCAACAAAACACAGTGCATGTAACAACTGTCCCATATATGAGCCTATTTCGAATATGCATTATGTTTCCCATATATGAGCCTGTTCCATGTTGGTCTGATCCAAATATGTATGTCCCATGCCAGTTTATCCCATGTGTAAAAAATGCAAAACCATATTATTTGCTGATGACACTAGTCGCATTACTATATACAAGAATGGAAATCAGATAAGTAATATTTATGAAGACGTGCATGTATAATAAAGTTAACACATGGTTGACAGGTTTTACGCAAATAAGCTATCCATACATATTTCCAAAACAAAATGCATGTTACTCTTTAGATCCCGAATTATTTCTAACAATACATAAAATGTCTTGGTCGTCATACATATGAAGGTTTTCATAGACTAGAATAAATAAATGCATGCGGAAATGAACTAACTAGTGCTTTATACGCAATTAATAGAGTTACGATTTGTTTTTCTTGTTTCCACTATTAAGACGATTTATTTCACTTTAGTTTGCCCGTATTTGACATAGTGAATCCATACATAAAACTTATTTGACGAAATTATGCAAAAGAAAATCGTTCGTTCCACACCTAACAGAAAATAAAGGGAACGCCCCCACCCCGTCATTATGTATAAAACTGTATTACAATTGTATGATATATACGAAACTGAAGTTAGGAATTATATTTATATATATATATATATATATATATATATAATGATGTACATGGGAATCTACTACATTTTGTATACGATATTTGCACATTAACATGGGATATACACATTCACGAAACCAGACAAGCATAACAAATACGTCCTTTTACCAATTCGATTATCTGGAACAGTATTCCAACTAGCATACAGCATATAGTCTTAACAGTTTTGTATTAATGTTAACACTAATTGCGTTACATCGGTATGAAGATATATAGCAGATCTTTAATTAAATATGAAACACATAGCGGAACCTTATTACAGATATGAAACACTGTTCACATGTGTTATTATAGGCACACTTGTTAACTGATATTATTGTTGTTTCTTTTCATTTCTTATTCTACACGTGAACCGATTATTACACATTCATGTACTGCCATTGCTGGGTTGACAGCGACCACCTGGCTTAATAATATTATACTATTGTTATGTCAACTAATTGGCACAGCCTAAAATGGCTCGGCTCTCAGCCAGAAATCGTATATTATATAAGATAGCATAGTATATTTCTGAGTTGGTGACAGAAGGGTTTTGTTCAACCTCAGTGTTTACGCGCAATAGTGCTCATCTCTTGTAGTTTGTGAATTTGCACAGCAAATCACAATCAGACCAAGTTAACGTGAAATGTGCAACGACAAATGTTGATACATTAATTATGTACACAACCTGTTGAATGTAATGCCTGCTCTGAAGTAATCGCACAGTGCTTTGTTTCTACAGGTGCATGCAGTCAAATGGATCTGCTCTTCATCTTGGACATATCAGGCTCCATTAACAAAATTGACTTGATGAACTGGAATTACATTCTTGATTTCGCTAAGTCATTTGTTGACCAGCTTGCCATCTCTCCTAATGGTGCTCATGTTGGAGTCGTCTTGTTTGGCAACAATGGAGTACTGAAAATCAAGATAAATGAATTTTCTGATGCAGACCTGTTGAAAGCTGCCATTGATAAGTTAGAATTTAAAGACCAAAGGACAAACATATACGGTGGACTGGAGCAGGCGAAGAATGCATTCAAGCCTGCCAACGGCGCCCGGTACAACGTATACAAAATGGCGATCTTTATAACCGGTGGTGAAAAAGCAAATGACCGCTACACAGATCCGCAGCCAACAGCCGCTGATTTAAAGAACTCTGGGGTTGAGGTGTTTGTCGTATCACACAGCCACTACTTCAGCAAGAACGAGAGCACGATGACACTTATTGAAACGATCGCATCCGAACATCTAGTTGACCATCTGTTCATCACTGACGACTTCGGCTACTTGCAAGACTATATCCAGCCGATCAAGGACACAATGGACAAGTCATGCGGAGTGTTTACAACCAACAATCCATTTGCCGCAACCATCAACCCAGAAACGCTACCTAAGTTAAGTACGTTCGTGAATTAAAACTCATTAAGCATGTACACACTTACATGTGTATTCCTAGTGTCTTTATAGTTAGTGGTAACGTGGAGTAAAATTCATCTTCAGCTAGAAGAGAAAATGTGTCCACACTGGTCACATGATACAATCTCAAAGCATTAGCATACCGCCATGACATACCCAATTATATTTGAAAATATTTCACCTATAGGCAGTTGAACGTTACTTTATGGTTATTTCAACTATACGGCTATGTAACAATTAAGGAAATTCCAATTTTGTTCTGTAGCGGTAGAGTTTAGCTGTGCTGATTTGTACAGTCACGTCACTATTCAAAGCAGCTTGATTCGGGTCTGTGGTGCAGTATTTCTACAACAACAATTACTACCACTACATTATACAGACAATACAATTTGTTGAATAAAGGTAAAAGAAGTACAATACTTATCATGTTTACCATTATAATTGCTTAATTACATACATAAAGCATCTGAACAGTGCAATAGAGGGTGCGACAACATTATTTACATGTTATCATGTATAACCATACGACATTTAATCGAAAAAATGTTTTTTGACATTTATTGAAGAAAAAACCTTTATAAAAATAAACAATCTGAATGTTTAATTTAGTTATCTAATTTATGTTGGCAATATAGTCTAGGACTCTAATTCATAACTATTCAAAAGTCTATCTGTATAACACTTTTTGAAATGATGAACATTTTTACAACTAATCAGTGAATTATGGAGGGTGTTCCAAAGTTTAATCCCAGTAACAGAAATACACATATTTTTAAAGTTAGTACGTACATAGATTTGCTTGAACTTACATTTATGCCTGGATGAATATCGTGATTCATGTATTCTGAATAATATTTGTACATTCATTGGTAATATATAATGATATGCCTTAAACATAATTATAGCAGTTTTTAGTTTTACAAGATCTGGTATTTTAAGAATATGTACATTGTGAAAGAGTAAGTTTGTGTGATCAAGTCTTTTGGCACCACACATTAATCTTATAACCCTTTTCTGTAATAAAACTAAACAATGAATATTTGTAGCATATGTGTTACCCCATACTTCAAGCACAATACATAATATAAGGCATGAAAAGAGAATAGTACAACATATGCATACCATGTTTGTTAATCAAGGAACTGGCTGTATACATAATAGCACAACATTTTGACAGTTTAGATCTTATTGATAAAATGTGACTTTTCCAGTTTAATTTGTCATCAATTACTACACCTAAACATTGTGTGTAATTTACTCTATTGATTTTCTCTTTATTTATTCTAACACAAATATATGCAGTTTTTCTGCGATTACCAAAAATCATGTAATTCGTTTTTGATATATTAAGAGACAATATATTAGCATAAAACGATGTCTGCAGTTGTTCTAAACCACCATTTATCATATATACCATATATTTAGTTCATTTAAGTCTCTATCACAACATAATAGATTTGTATCATCATTTGTATCATAAATAATTTAGGTCCCAAAATGGAACCCTGAGGGACACCACACGATACATTTAGTATTTCTGAATGACAGTTATTAAAACTGACAAACTGCTTTCTATTTTCTAAATAACTCTGAATACATTCCTGTGCGACACCACGCAAACCATAGAAATCATGAAGTGATCGATCATATAATATATAAATATATATATATATATATATATATATATATATATATATATATATATATATATATATATATATACTATATATACTGTGTATATATATACTGTATATACTGTATATACTGTATATTTCTTTATCAACGTATGTATCAATATAATTATATATATACATATATATACATATATATATATATATATATATATATATATATATATATATATGTATATATATGTATATATATAATTATATTGATACATACGTTGATAAAGAAATCAACTATCGATCGGAATTATTTAAAAAAAAACACTGAATATACAAAACAGTCCCGTATATGAGCCTGTTTTGTCTATGCACCATGTGTCCCATATATGAACCTGTCCTATGTTGGTCTGATCCATATATATATATATATATATATATATATGTATATATATGTATATATATAATTATATTGATACATACGTTGATAAAGAAATCAACTATCGATCGGAATTATTTAAAAAAAAACACTGAATATACAAAACAGTCCCGTATATGAGCCTGTTTTGTCTATGCACCATGTGTCCCATATATGAACCTGTCCTATGTTGGTCTGATCCATATATGTATATTCCATGCCAGGTTATCCCATGTGGGATAAACTGTCATAGGATAGACAATACATTATATGTAATCCCATAGACAATAATTATGTGTATATCATGTTTAAACAAACTTTATTCACAATATTTATTTATAGTATAATATATATATAATATAATACTGTTTTTTTATAGCGCTAATTCCCGCATGGCGGATCGATGCGCTTGACAATACATATAATAAATGTATTAATTAAATATAGATTACATAAATTAATATAAATCAAATCAAATTTTGTTTTTAAGATATATATATATATATATATATATATATATATATATATATATATATACAGTATATACAGTATATACAGTATATATTTATATACACAGTATATACAGTATATATATACACAGTATATATAGTATATATATATATATATATATATATATATATATATATATATATATATATATATATATATATATATATATATATATATATATATATTATATGATCGATCACTTCATGATTTCTATGGTTTGCGTGGTGTCGCACAGGAATGTATTCAGAGTTATTTATTTAGTGTGATAAGCTCAATTTTAAATCGGACATTTAAGATAAGAAACGTGTAACACAAGATATTTATGACCTGATTTTCCTAGTATTAATCAGTCGGAAGCTACAAATGTCATCCATCGTTAGAATATTATTCTTGTGACCAGTCCCCAATTAGTCTCGCTTAGTCCCCAATAAGCTCCAGTCGCGCGGAGTCACGCCATGTATCGTGACCCACTTACAGACCCTATAGACGGACACCCATGCCTTCCCACTCGCGAGCTGTGCGTCTATTAGGGACAATACGGTATAAGGCCTAACTGATATATGCGCCACTGCGTCACCGGCCGCGATTACCATAAGCTATGCAAATAACAACCGACAAGCATGGCTCACCACTGCCCAGAAATCGCAGGTCACTCCTACAATAAAAGCTCGCATCCATTGTCAAAGTTCTTTACATTGCTACCGCGTCGCGACGCGTCGCGACGCGTCGGTTAAGAACGCTTTATAAATAACACCGTGCTCGTTGTAAGAGGAAGTATAACTTGGTGCGTCGACGAGGTAGACATAATTCGTTGATCTGCTGGTGTGAGAGTCTGGTTGGTTATGTGACTTTATGTTGAACAAATGTGGTTAGATAACATGTGGATACCATGTATAATCGTCGCATTATTTGCTGCATACCCTGCAGTTGGCATAGGTAAGTAAATACTGCAAATTCCCAAAGACATATCCTGTTCTGTTTTTATTTTCCAAGTCCGAGAAAAACATGGCAGTGTATAAGTCTATGACATCGACCATATCCTTTCAGCAACAACAGCACACCACATTGGGCAAGTATTGTGCATGTTCGTTCGTTGTTGTTGTCGAATACAAACTTCATTTATTCACTCGTGCATTCAGTGCACTCAATAAACTCAACACACTCAGTCACTCACTCAATCGTTTGTTTATTCGTTCGTTGTTTCATTCGTTCGTTCGTTCGTTCGTTCGTTCGTTCGTTCGTTCGTTCGTTCGTTAGTTCGTTCGTTCGTTCGTTCGTTCGTTCGTTCGTTCGTTCGTTCGTTCGTTCGTTCGTTCGTTCGTTCGTTCGTTCGTTCGTTCGTTCGTTCGTTCGTTCGTTCGTTCGTTCGTTCGTTCGTTCGTTCGTTCGTTCGTTCGTTCGTTCGTTCGTTCGTTCGTTCGTTCGTTCGTTCGTTCGTTCGTTCGTTCGTTCGTTCGTTCGTTCGTTCGTTCGTTCGTTCGATCATTCACTCATTGTTAGCTCTGTGTAATTGTTGTGTAGTAGACAGCTCGTAATGAGTCACCACCCTAACATTCTCGCCGACCTGGCGTTTACCTGTGTCACACAAGGAAGTGACATTCCAGGCCAATTCTGTTGCACGATCACTGGACAAACATAGTCTCACTTAACCGACTGTCGGTCGGCTGCGGAACTACGCCGAGAAGGCAGTCTGGTTACTTAGCCGGCATTTGATTATTATCCGTGTGATCTATACAATGCTGCCACCTCACGGACACTGCCGTAGTTTATATTTTTAATAAACAACTGGGAATTTGTAGTTATGTTTATTTTGTGTTAATGTAAATTTAATTTTGAACAGTTTTTATAATACAACATTATTTGATAAAAAGGTATCCTTATTATATTTTATGCTCTCCGTGTGTGTGGGGCTAGACAATGCTGCCACCTCACGGATACTGCTTAATTCTGCTGTAATTCTTATTTTATAAACAACTGTAAATTTGAATTTTTACTTAATTTTGTGTTAATATAAGTTCAATGTTGAATACTTTTCATAGGATATCATTATCTTATAAAAGTATATCGTTATCTTAATTTTGATTTCATAGTTGGCCTGAGAGCCAATCAGCGTCTCTACACTAATCTGGGGTAAGGCCGCCCTGGCGGGTCGAAATTGCAGACCCATTGTTTCCCCAGGCGGGTGTGAAGGGCTTACAAGTGCTGCCACCTCACGGAGCCTGGATAACCGAGGTTACGAAACAAACTCGGGGTGATTTGAGTGTAAATGAAATTAAAGGGACACGACACCTTCCTGACCTTTATTGTTATTGCAAAATCATGTTATACAGAATAAGCTATACCTACCATACCGCCCAAAAATGTGTTTACGAAGCAGAACTGATTTAATAATTGTAACCGTCGAATGTTTATAATATAATAATACTCTATAATTATAATACTCAAATTCCGGAAGAGCGAGGTCATGACCCAACTGGGCGGAGCTACATACGTTGGACAATCCACCATGGCTTCCGTGGACACATATAATAATTTTTCGGCTGATGTAAGTTGTGCTATGAATTGTCATAACTATTTAGTTTGTCATTGTAGTAAAAAATATATAACTTTGTTTGAGGTGATGTTACTGCAACTAATGTTATCAACAAGATATATGTTCGTTAATGAATTATAAGCATTTCGTCTTCGATTCTGTCCATCGACAATGCCTGATCGTGATGCGCTTGATGTGCTTTTCAGTGACTGCCTGGAACGTTTTCTGCTATATCTGGTTTAGGCCAATTAGTGGGTTGTGTTCAAAATTATGCAGGGCGATCTGTACATTCAAGCAAATAAAACAGTGTATCTACTTTTCTTCTGTAATTTGTATGCGTTAATGTTTGTGGCAGTTACAGCATGTTTCTAAAATATTGCCACTGTCATTTATTGGATGTGATACTATGTAGCATTCATATATAAACATATTATTTTGTGTATTAAATAGCAGAGTTCGAATGGGAAACCAGCTCCAGATGGTGAAAGACAAGGAGAAAGAAGAAGAGGGGTGTTATATATGTTATTGCTATAGCTGACACTTGGTGCACTAGTAGCATACCAGACGACCCCCCTCGCTGTCGGGGTACAACATGTATCGGAGGGACATACAAGATGGCCGCCAACCCGGATATATCGCCTGCTAAGTCCGAGACTCGATTCCAACTGAACACTGGCCAGAATTAACCCAACCCGACCTAGAGACACTCTGGATAACAATACGTCCGCCTAAGATGCCTCGCGACCACCCACAAGTTGCAATCGGTTACATCGGCAGTCCATGAATTCCCCAGGCGGAGTTGAGGGGCTGCCATCTCACGAAGGTAGATCATAACTTTCGCAATTTAATTCGTCGCATCAAAGAGCACTTCTGGGTGGAGATCGTACATTCTACAATCAATACAGAAACAAAGTCAACCGTGACCGAAAGTCACTGCAAAGTAGGTACCACGAGCGTAAAATCCAGGCTCTTCCAAAAGATCACCCAAAACGATGGTACAATAATATCAAAGATATTGCTGGGGTCAAAGTAAATTGCGACAGTCTATAGGGACTTGCTAACTCGCATTGTGCGGTAAAATCAGACGTTCTCGCCGATAACGTGTGTGATTTCTTGCAATATGTAAAGACAGACTTTACCCCACTGCCAACGGACGATATGTTCCTCCCGCTAGGAGCAAATACCTCCGTCCCAGATACCTATATATCATCAGTGTCGCAGAAGTAGCTAATTCTCTATCACGGATTAAGCTGCAGGGCCGGACGAAATAGCAAACTGGATCCCACGTGACTACACCACCATACTTGCTCCTCTCGTGTGTGAAATCTTCAACAGCAGCATGAGGGAAAGGATTGTACCTCTACTATGGAAATGTGCCAACATAACACCTGTACCAAAATTGCAACCACCGAAGCTCATTCACAAAGATCTGCTGCCAATATCACTCACGCCGGTATTGTCTAAGTGCTTGGAGCATTTCATTTACGCCTGGATAACGGCCATCGCCGGTGATCACGTTGACCCCCAACAATATGGGTCAGTCAAGGGAACTTCCACTGTGCATGCACTTATAGACCTAGTGCACAAGTGGAAATCTGCGCTCGATTCTACCGATACTGTGATTCGCAAAGCGTTTGACAGAGTATTCTGGTGACTAAATGTGCATGACTTGGACTGCCAACATTATTCTTATGCCAACACAAACAGCGAGTGAAGATCGGCAGTATAAAGTCAAAGTACACTGCCATCAATGCAGACGTGCCACAAGGAACAATTGTCGGCCCCATTTGTTTTGTGTCATATAAATGACCTACGAATAACCTGCGATCACGTCAAATGCGTAGACGACTGCACAATATGGGAAGCATGTTCACATTCTTGCGCGCACAGCTCGTTTAAAACAGCGGCAGACGAAATGGCACAATGGACTACCACCAACAAAATAGAACTGAACTATGACAAGCAAAGGAAATGCGATAAACGACACACACATTGGACATCTAACTGCACTCGCCTACTCGATGTCGCAGTTTCGCGCGATCTTACAAGGATAAAAAACATTTTCGAGGAATGTGACGCCATCGCCATTGCAAGACAACCAACGCTGGCAGACCGGACACAGACACTTTGCAGATGTTCGCGAGCATGCAGCAACCCAATCACAAGCTGTGACATCTCCCTCCCCCCAAGACATGTAATGAGGTACCACAACTAGGGTCTGTGTGCCGTCTTTTACGTATTCTTGACGTGTGTAAAATGCGGCACTGTTTTCCAAACATTTTGTGGAACGCTTGTTTAAATCATCCTACAATCAGCTGTTGAACTCGCATGGCTCCGAAGCGTCACACATAACTAAATATGGATACAGTCTGACATGTCCGTCAATGTGAAGGTATAATATGTACATTAATGAACATTTACAACCGATGGAACGTCGACTGGTGGCCCGACGACAGGTTTGCTGGCTCGATACCGGAAAGGATGTTTCAAATCATCTATAGCTCACCGTATGCATCACACGAGAGTACTACGTCTTAAGTATTGATATCGTATAACATGTCCGCCAATATGAAAGCATAATATCTACATTAATGTACATTTACAGTCGATGAAACGTCGCGGGACGTTCGATTGAATTCAGTGCTAAGATGGCGTTGTTTTGGCTGTTCTGTCTATTGAACATACGGCATGCTGTTCTGTCTATTGACCACGCATACGGCATGCCAACAACATACAAACTCTCGCTCGCTACGCGCCTGCACGGTAAATAGCTAATTGAGGATGATTTAAACAAGCGTTCAACAAAACATGCAAATAAATCCACGTTAGTCGCTGGAGGCGCTGAGACGCAACTACGGTCTCAGCGTATAAGCGCCTCTAGCGACTAACGTGGATTTGTGGAAGCCCATTACGCAATCCGTAACGCACGCGCTGACGGTGTTCCTCGCTGTAGGACCGAACGTTTCACGAACTCTTGAGTCATACGGACTGTACAACTGGCAGTAACTGGATTTGCCTATTCGTAAACAAGTATTACATGTTATTGACTGTGAATCGTTTTAGCTATTTATTGACTTGATCTATTCTATACTATTCTGGTCAGCTTGGCTCAGTAGTGAGGTTCCCAACGTGTATAGCAGGCATCATTTGTTGATGTTTGGACGGAGACACAGAATAAGAGATCAATTTTGGAGTACGAGCACATTCAACAAATCAATTGATATCCTTTTAAACAACACGACTTTGTTGGTTTGCTGCTTTCCTTTAGTCAGACGTTTCCTTAACTTATCTCCGGTTTTCAAGTACCGTAACATGTAGGGTCGTTTAAGATGGTCAGTACATTTTAAGGAAAAATATATTTATATGGTAAGATAACATTAACTTTATTATTGTTTTCTAGATATTTCGTCATGGAAATTGATACGTGCATTGATAACGAAATCAACTATCATTTCAACAAAACACAGTGCATGTAACAACTGTCCCATATATGAGCCTATTTCGAATATGCACTATGTTTCCCATATATGAGCCTGTTCCATGTTGGTCTGATCCAAATATGTATGTCCCATGCCAGTTTATCCCATGTGTAAAAAATGCAAAACCATATTATTTGCTGATGACACTAGTCGCATTACTATATACAAGAATGGAAATCAGATAAGTAATATTTATGAAGACGTGCATGTATAATAAAGTTAACACATGGTTGACAGGTTTTACGCAAATACGCTATCCATACATATTTCCAAAACAAAATGCATGTTACTCTTTAGATCCCGAATTATTTCTAACAATACATAAAATGTCTTGGTCGTCATACATATGAAGGTTTTCATAGATTAGAATAAATAAATGCATGCGGAAATGAACTAACTAGTGCTTTATACGCAATTAATAGAGTTACGATTTGTTTTTCTTGTTTCCACTATTAAGACGATTTATTTCACTTTAGTTTGCCCGTATTTGACATAGTGAATCCATACATAAAACTTATTTGACGGAATTATGCAAAAGAAAATCGTTCGTTCCACACCTAACAGAAAATAAAGGGAACGCCCCCACCCCGTCATTATGTATAAAACTGTATTACAATTGTATGATATATACGAAACTGAAGTTAGGAATTATATATATATATATATATATATATATATATATATATATATATATATATATATATATATATATATAATGATGTACATGGGAGTCTACTACATTTTGTATACGATATTTGCACATTAACATGGGATATACACATTCACGAAACCAGACAAGCATAACAAATACGTCCTTTTACCAATTCGATTATCTGGAACAGTATTCCAACTAGCATACAGCATATAGTCTTAACAGTTTTGTATTAATGTTAACACTAATAGCGTTACATCGGTATGAAGATATATAGCAGATCTTTAATTAAATATGAAACACCTAGCGGAACCTTATTACAGATATGAAACACTGTTCACATGTGTTATTATAGGCACACTTGTTAACTAATATTATTGTTGTTTCTTTTCATTTCTTATTCTACACGTGAACCGATTTTTACACATTCATGTACTGCCATTGCTGGGTTGACAGCGACCACCTGGCTTAATAATATTATACTATTGTTATGTCAACTAATTGGCACAGCCTAAAATGGCTCGGCTCTCAGCCAGAAATCGTATATTATATAAGATAGCATAGTATATTTCTGAGTTGGTGACAGAAGGGTTTTGTTCAACCTCAGTGTTTACGCGCAATAGTGCTCATCTCTTGTAGTTTGTGAATTTGCACAGCAAATCACAATCAGACCAAGTTAACGTGAAACGTGCAACGACAAATGTTGATACATTAATTATGTACACAACCTGTTGAATGTAATGCCTGCTCTGAAGTAATCGCACAGTGCTTTGTTTCTACAGGCGCATGCAGTCAAGTGGATCTGCTCTTCATCTTGGACATATCAGGCTCCATTAACAAAATTGACTTGATGAACTGGAATTACATTCTTGATTTCGCTAAGTCATTTGTTGACCAGCTTGCCATCTCTCCTAATGGTGCTCATGTTGGAGTCGTCTTGTTTGGCAACAATGGAGTACTGAAAATCAAGATAAATGAATTTACTGATGCAGACCTGTTGAAAGCTGCCATTGATAAGTTAGAATTTAAAGACCAAAGGACAAACATATACGGTGGACTGGAGCAGGCGAAGAATGCATTCAAGCCTGCCAACGGCGCCCGGTACAACGTATACAAAGTGGCGATCTTTATAACCGGTGGTGAAAAAGCAAATGACCGCTACACAGATCCGCAGCCAACAGCCGCTGATTTGAAGAACTCTGGGGTTGAGGTGTTTGTCGTATCACACAGCCACTACTTCAGCAAGAACGACAGCACGATGACACTTGTTAAGTCGATCGCATCCGAACATTTGATTGAGCATCTGTTCATCACTGACGACTTCGGCTACTTGCAAGACTATATCCAGCCGATCAAGGACACAATGGACAAGTCATGCGGAGTGTTTACAACCAACAATCCATTTGCCGCAACCATCAACCCAGAAACGCTACCTAAGTTAAGTACGTTCGTGAATTAGTACTCATTAAGCATGTACACACTTACATGTGGATTCCTAGTGTCTTTATAGTTAGTGGTAACGTGGAGTTAAATTCATCTTCAGCTAGAAGAGAAATGTGTCCACACTGGTCATATGATACAATCTCAAAGCATTAGCATACCGCCATGACATACCCAATTATATTTGAAAATATTTCACCTATAGGCAGTTGAACGTTACTTTATGGTTATTTCAACTATACGGCTATGTAACAATTAAGGAAATTCCAATTTTGTTCTGTAGCGGTAGAGTTTAGCTGTGCTGATTTGTACAGTCACGTCACTATTCAAAGCAGCTTGATTCGGGTCTGTAGTGCAGTATTTTTACAACAACAATTACTACCACTACATTATACAGACAATACAATTTGTTGAAAAAAGGTAAAAGAAGTACAATACTTATCATGTTTACCATTATAATTGCTTAATTACATACATAGAGCATCTGAACAGTGCAATAGAGGGTGCGACAACATTATTTACATGTTATCATGTATAACCATACGACATTTAATCGAAAAAATGTTTTTTGACATTTATTGAAGAAAAAACCTTTATAACAATAAACAATCTGAATGTTTAATTTAGTTATCTAATTTATGTTGGCAATATAGTCTAGGACTCTAATACATAACTATTCAAAAGTCTATCTGTATAACACTTTTTGAAATGATGAACATTTTTACAACTAATCAGTGAATTATGGAGGGTGTTCCAAAGTTTAATCCCAGTAACAGAAATACACATATTTTTAAAGTTAGTACGTACATAGATTTGCTTGAACTTACATTTATGCCTGGATGAATATCGTGATTCATGTATTCTGAATAATATTTGAACATTCATTGGTAATATATAATGATATGCCTTAAACATAATTATAGCAGTTTTTAGTTTTACAAGATCTGGTATTTTAAGAATATGTACATTGTGAAAGAGTAAGTTTGTGTGATCAAGTCTTTTGGCACCACACATTAATCTTATAACCCTTTTCTGTAATAAAACTAAACAATGAATATTTGTAGCATATGTGTTACCCCATACTTCAAGCACAATACATAATATAAGGCATGAAAAGAGAATAGTACAACATATGCATACCATGTTTGTTAATCAAGGAACTGGCTGTATACATAATAGCACAACATTTTGACAGTTTAGATCTTATTGATAAAATGTGACTTTTCCAGGTTAATTTGTCATCAATTACTACACCTAAACATTGTGTGTAATTTACTCTATTGATTTTCTCTTTATTTATTCTAACACAAATATCTGCAGTTTTTCTGCGATTACCAAAAATCATGTAATTAGTTTTTGATATATTAAGAGACAATATATTAACATAAAACGATGTCTGCAGTTGTTCTAAACCACCATTTATCATATATACCATATATTTAGTTCATTTAAGTCTCTATCACAACATAATAGATTTGTATCATCAGCAGATAAAATATAGTTGAACACTTGTGAGACTTTACAGATGTCATTAATCTACATGATAAATAATTTAGGTCCCAAAATGGAACCCTGAGGGACACCACACGATACATTTAGTATTTCTGAATGACAGTTATTAAAACTGACAAACTGCTTTCTATTTTCTAAATAACTCTGAATACATTCCTGTGCGACACCACGCAAACCATAGAAATCATGAAGTGATCGATCATATAATATATATATATATATATATATATACTATATATACTGTGTATATATATATATATACTGTATATACTGTGTATATAAATATATACTGTATATATATATATATATATATATATATATATATATATATATATATATATATATCTTAAAAACAAAATTTGATTTGATTTATATTAATTTATGTAATCTATATTTACTTAATACATTTATTATATGTATTGTCAAACGCATCGATCCGCCATGCGGGAATTAGCGCTATAAAAAAACAGTATTATATTATATATATATATTATACTATAAATAAATATTGTGAATAAAGTTTGTTTAAACATGATATACACATAATTATTGTCTATGGGATTACATATAATGTATTGTCTATCCTATGACAGTTTATCCCACATGGGATAACCTGGCATGGAATATACATATATGGATCAGACCAACATAGGACAGGTTCATATATGGGACACATGGTGAATAGACAAAACAGGCTCATATACGGGACTGTTTTGTATATTCAGTGTTTTTTTTAAAATAATTCCGATCGATAGTTGATTTCTTTATCAACGTATGTATCAATATAATTATATATATACATATATATACATATATATATATATATATGTGTGTGTGTGTGTGTGTGTGTGTGTGTGTGTGTGTGTGTGTGTGTGTGTGTGAGTGTGTGTGTTTGCGTTTGTTTTTCTCAGTGCTGAACGGAAGAAAAAAAATTATAGTTGTTTGTTTTGCACCTTTTATTACAAACTTCATTTGCAACTACAATATAGCAAATGAAGTTTGAAATAAATGGCGCAAAACAAAAACAATATAATTATTTTGTTTCCATTCAGCATTGTGATAAACAAACTTGTGGTGCACAACTTCGAACAATTTCCTAACATACATGTCTTTAGACTTAATAAATCATATATTGTGTACATTCAACCGGAATACTGTTGAACGTTTGTGCTTGTAATGTTCTATTCGTGGTTTTTATTGCAGTGAGACCTAAGAATCAACGTCTTATGGTTAATGACAAATCCTACGCCTGCTCTGATGAGGTGACAGTGGCTGGTACTGCCAACAACTTAATGCTGAAGTGTTCAGTGTAATCCAAACCTCAAGCCACATTCACATGGTCCACCAATCCAGCACTGAATGGTTCTCTGTTGAACACTACCAAATGTGACCAAGACAGCACCAGCCGTGTGTACACCTGCGCCAACACCCTGACACTGCCGAGTGACAAAGTCACCCAGGCTGGCAAAGTTGTTGTCACGTGTCAGGCTGAGGCTGCCGGTGACACGAGAGATATTTGTGTCACATTGGGTAAGTCCATCATAATATGTGTGTGTTTAGTTTTTTTTTACAATTGTACACTTTTTGAATTTGTAATGTGTACACCATCGAAGCAGCTACATAAAGGTATGTGACTAGTAGAAAGGAAGCAGTTTTGATAGGCCTCAAATTGAATACAAAAGCATTTGTTCTGATTATGTTTAATGTCAAATGTTCAATTTCATATTAATTGTCGAATGTAAAGATCCGGTTTCTTGGTTCATGTTAAACAAAAAATAAATTACCTCTCGAGACACTTTTTTTTCTTCCGTATATATCGAACATTTCTCACGGACTTCTTCAGTGGAATGAATTTCCGTAGTAGTGTCACATGACTTGCATCATGTGATATAAGCTGTAGCATGACCGGCGGGAGTTCCTGACCAATGTTTATGTTAAAAACCGGCTTCCCCCTTTGTATGTTTATGGTCTCTTTTTTCTTCCTGTTCCAGTTCTGTTCAGTGTCCAGCATTTTCTCACCCTCATTGAACACTGGTGGCCAGTGTTCAACTTGTGTTCACTTACTGCTGATAGGGGTTGGCAACACGACAGCTGTTCTTTAATTCATGTGCTTAGTGGTCTTGCTGTTTCCCCTTTGTAATATTGACAATTGATGTGGTATACCACACCACAGTTTGCCGCTTTATCTGTCTTGTCTTTCGGGTGCACCAGCAGGCACCTTGGGGTGTTGATGGGTTTGTGGTACACTGGTAGGTCATAGGATTTGAAAATCCTTGCCAACTGTTCCGACAGCTTACTAATGTAGGGGAGACCTATGGCATGTTGTCTTATATTGGTTTATCTGGTGTTTATATTTGCTTTTTTTCTCCTTGGTTGCATGGTACTAAAAATCCATTGTTTGTAGCCGTTCATTACAGGACCTTTTTAATGTTTTCTACCTCTTTGGTTTTATCCTCCTCCTCTGATGTCAAACTTTCTGTTCTTTGCAAGAGGGCCTTCGCCACAGAGTGTTCTAATGGGTGGTTTGATTCCCAGTTCAGATACTGGTCTGTCCTTCAGACATATACATGTGACTAGGAAAGCTAGTGTGATGTTCTTTTCTACTGTGAACTTGATGTTGTCTTTAATAGAGTTCAGATGTTGTGTGAACTGTTCAACTTCACTCTCTTGAAGCACTGTGAATGTATCATCCACGTATATAAACCAGATATGTAGGGGGTGAAGAAGACCGTGAGAAACGGTCGATATATACGGAAGAAAACAAAACGTTTCTGGAGAGGTAATTTCATATTGATTGTGTGTACCCATTGAACAATGGTTATAGCTAATGCATTGTTTGTATTTCCCTTACTATCAGCGTCATCCGAACAACATCGATTCCTATTTAAGATATATCAGTTTTAATCAGTATTAAGCAACATTGTAGAAACAGTCACAGTGACCATTATCACTGTAGGTGCAAACTAACCTTTGTTTCGTTTCCCCTTTTATAAGATCTGGTATAGCTTTGCATACACAGCTATCCGCAGTAATATTGTTCCCACAGTTCATCAATTGTGCAATGCCACATCATGTTTGAACGGCGGATCCTGTGGGAACAAAGGCTGTATCTGCCCCGAGAACTGGTGGGGTGACAGTTGTGAAAAAGGCAAGTTAAATATAGTAATGGAGATCAAAAAAGTCACATGTGGGTCTCTCTCAAGTTGGTCTGTCCCATTTGGGTCTCTGTCACGTTGGTCTGTCCTATGTATATACCTTACTGCGCGCGCGCGCGCGCGTGTGTGTGTGTGTGTGTGTGTGTGTGTGTGTGTGTGTGTGTATTATATATATATATATATATATATATATATATATATATATATATATATATATATATATATATATATATATATATATATATATATATATATATATATATATATATATATATATATATATATATATATATATATGAACAACTAATAACGAAATAGGTCGTGACAATATATTGTTAAGCATATAAGCAATATCTTACTGACACATTTTGCTCTTCTTAATTATCAGTGTGTTTTATAATTTTACTAAGTTTTGTGTATGTATAATTCTGTTACATTGCTTGCAGTACGCATAAGGTGACGGTGGCTGCCAACTGGTATCTGAAACAGTGTTTTATTTATAATGCTTTATCGGGTAGTGGTGTTCGTTTATATAATACTGTTTTATTGGGTTGTGGTGTTTGTATATGTAATATTTAGTGAGTTGTGATGTGTGTTTCTATTTTCTCTCATGAACAATGTTAATGTAATAACAATAATTATATATTTTATTAAAACAAACAGTATATGAATGTTGTTTCCATAGTTCATCTATTGTGCAATGCCACATCATGTTTGCACGGAGGATCATGTGGGAACGGAGGCTGTGTTTGTGCAAAGAATTGGTCGGGTGACAGATGTGAAAAAGGCTAGTTTAAATTTCACAGTGGATATACAAAAATGTCCCATGTGGGTCTGTCTCATATGGATTTATTCCATATTAGTATGTTCCATGGTTGTTTATGTCTTGTTGGTCTATTCCATGTTGGTATGTTCCATTTTGTCCTGTTCTAATTTGATGTTTTCCATGTTGGTCTATTTCATGTTGGTCTATTGCATATTAGTATGTCTCATGTTGGTCTATTCCATGCGGGTATGTTGCAAATCCCGTTTTCAGCTGATATAATATATACGATATAGTGTTCATTGCTTCAAAAATTATGGTTACAGTATAAGAAATTTACTTATTTGGGGGCACATTATTTGAAATGTGCGACCTTTCGGTCCACCATATGTGGACCTAGATCACGCGTGATATGGCTCATGTTTCGGTGGGATGATTTGGCTGTTGATGGTGTGCAGGTGATATCTCTGGTCTCTGTTTATGGCAGAGGCTATGTGATTGAAGGAAATATCCTCCGTCTTTGTTATCTTAAGACAGTTGTGTTCTGATGATTCAGATGTTACCATTGGGCACTGAGTATCCTATGGCCTGGCTTTATGTATTGTTTATGCCTCTGGTTGAGTGGTCTCTTTCTTTCACCCATATGGATAGGTCACATATTGGTATATTCCGGGGGATCCCATTTAGGACCATCCTTTGTCGATCGGTTTCATTTGAGTACGTCCCATGTTTGTGAATGTCATAGATGTTTAGCTTTGTAGACGTCTATGTGTATAACATGTGTACATGTGTATACCTCTACTTTGTCACGTAAATTAGTATATATATATATATATATATATATATATATATATATATATATATACATAATACATATGTGCGCTTGTATGTGTGTGTCCTATGTGGAAGAACGTGAGTGCCCTTGTCACATGTGGCATTCGTCCAAATAATATATATATATATATATATATATATATATATATATATATATATATATATATATATATATATATATATGTGTGTGTGTGTGTGTGTGTATGTAGGTATGTGTAAGAGAGAGTGGGTGTGTGTGTGTGTGTAGAGTTAACATTATATCACATACTATTCATGCATACTAATTTATTATGACGATTTGGATTTTCGTGTAGCGGTAGTGTGTGATTTGATCTCCACACCCCCGGCGACCTACAACGTCACACTTGGTGGCAATCACACCTTCGTGAGCCGGTAACATGGACAAGAGTTGGTGAACCTCCGCGTTATGGGAATACATTGTCTTTGACGAATGTGCACCAGAAGCAAGCAGGAGTCTATACTACTGCTTCTCATATACCCCCATTTGCGATGAGGCTGTGCGCTTTAATCTCAAAGTACTTCATCATTGGGGTAAACATGTTTTGTCAATAACAATCATAGGAGCTCGTTTCTGCTCTTTTGATAGCCACGTCGTAATAATGAAAGTATGCACCTAATGAATACTGTTACATGTAATCATGTAAACAGAAACATGTCAACATCAGGACGCGTCACTAGGATGCCTTTGTTTGTGTGTCAGAGAAACTGTGTTCTCTGTGATACCAGGGTCGTATTTGCGGTTGTAAAATCACTTATATTTTAAGATGGTTGATTTTCCTTATGAGCTTATTATCTCAGTGAACTATTTCCTGGTGCGCGCCTTATCTAAATTATAGTACATCTATAATTACCATACCGCCATCCCCACATACGAATATCATGGTCAAGTAATATAGTATATGTATATGTTTCAATGCTGTGAATTTCTCACTTACTGGAGTATCCCTTTAAGTCTGCTTTTTAAACATTGGATAGCGTGTTTTATTATCTTGTATTAAGTGCTATATTAAGTTATGTTACAGCGCATTCGAACATTATACATGGCGCTATGTAGATGCTCGTATTATTATTATATTTATTATTATCAGCTATGTCAGAAAGGCAATGAATCGTTGGCTTACGTGAACATTATTCCACATCTTATTCTACATCTTATTCCAAATCTGAATCTCTGTCTTATTTTACATATTGTTAGATTTCTTATTCCACACTGTTTCATGCCACATATTATTTCACACATTATTACTCGATGTAAATTCCAGTACATGTTTAATAATTTACTTTCGTAATTGTTTTATTTTTTCTGACACTTTATTCTATTTAGTCTTAATTTTATATATTAAGATTAATCTAATTACAGTTTTATTATCTTACTTTACTTTGTTGTTTTATAATTTACCAGACGTCTAATTAATTAAAATGTCATATATATATATATATATATATATATATATATATATATATATATATATATATATATGTATATGTATATGTATATATATATATATATATATATATATATATATATATATATTTATAATTGCATATATAGTTTTACTAATATACTTTAACTAATGAAATGTTGTATCAGTTATATCATATGCTCGTATAGTATGCAATTACATTTCTCCAAAGTTAATATAATAAATTATTTCTGGCTTTCAGAGGGTGGATTAGATGCGACAGAGGTGACAATGGAATATGGCAGATCAAAGACCATCAAATGTAGCGTGACCGGTAAACCACCACCCATTGTCCAGTGGTCACGCTTAACCAATGGCAACTACACGAAACTAAATAATGCGTCCAAAGGACATTCACTGCTGGAATTTGACCCTTTCAAAGAGAGTGATGTTGGAAAGTATATGTGCTCGGCATCATACCTGGATGTGGAAACTAACTGGATCATCAGTATCAAGGTTGATGATGGTAAGTTATGATTTTTGTGTGAAATGATGCGTTAACTTGAGACACTAATAATAACAATTATTTATAAAAGTATTTAAATCTTATAGCCCGTGTATGTAGTTTCATGTTTGAATGCTGTGCTTGTTGGTATTTACCAATAAGAGTTATTATAACTATATAAGAATTATTTAACTAAAGATATATATATATTTATCTATATAATATATATATATATATATATATATATATATATATATAAATTACAAATAATGTTCTACATTATATGTAATGTCACGTAATATTATTACGTTACATTACATATATATATATATATAATATATATATATATATATATATATATATATATATATATACTGGAATAAGAAATACATTTCTTGTTCTACAAACTTATATGTAATGTAACGTAATAATATTACGTTACATTACATATAATGTAGAACATTATTTGTAATTTATATATATATATATATACATATATATTATATAGACAAATATATATATATCTTTAGTTAAATAATTCTTATATAGTTATAATAACTGTTATTGGTAAATACCAACAAGCACAGCATTCAAAAATGAAACTATATACACGGGCTATAAGATTTAAATACTTTTATAAATAATTTTTATTATTAGTGTCTCAATTAGCCGATATTACAGTTTTGGGCATAAGCTCATGGTATCAATGTCGGAATAATATAATACTCATCGTTTACATATAAGTTTGTAGAACAAGAAATGTATTTCTTATTCCAGTATATATATATATATATATATATATATATATATATATATATATATATATATATATATATATATAGCGACAGCAATGTCGACAATCGCACTCACACCAACGAATCTTGCAGCTGGATCTACAGTAATGTTTAAGATATATATATATATATATATATATATATATATATATATATATATATATATATATATATATATATGTATATATATATATATATATATATATATATATATATATATATATATAAACTGGACTGGACTGGAATGAAAAATTTCCAGCGAAAATGCAATGCAATTTAAACCATGTCTTTTTCATGATCAGTAACATCAGTTTTTATTTTACAAATTATTGCAAAAGAAAACGCATTTTGCTCTCAGAAAGCGTACATTACATGACATCCATTGAGCATAATTTACTTAGTAGCAAAATCGAGTGTTGATGACATTTCAATTAGCCGATATTACAGTTTTGGGCATAAGCTCATGGTATCAATGTCGGAATAATATAATACTCATCGTTTACATATAAGTTTGTAGAACAAGAAATGTATTTCTTATTCCAGTATATATATATATATATATATATATATATATATATAAGTTTGTAGAACAAGAAATGTATTTCTTATTCCAGTATATATATATATATATATATATATATATATATATATACTGGAATAAGAAATACATTTCTTGTTCTACAAACTTATATGTAAACGATGAGTATTATATTATTCCGACATTGATACCATGAGCGTATGCCCAAAACTGTAATATCGGCTAATTGAAATGTCATCAACACTCGATTTTACTACTAAGTAAATTATGCTCAATGGATGTCATGTAATGTACGCTTTCTGAGAGCAAAATGCGTTTTCTTTTGCAATAATGTAAATGTAAAATGTATTTCTTATTCCAGTATATATATATATATATATATATATATATATATATATATATATATATATACTGGAATAAGAAATACATTTCTTGTTCTACAAACTTATATGTAAACGATGAGTATTATATTATTCCGACATTGATACCCAAAACTGTAATATCGGCTAATTGAAATGTCATCAACACTCGATTTTACTACTAAGTAAATTATGCTCAATGGATGTCATGTAATGTACGCTTTCTGAGAGCAAAATGCGTTTTCTTTTGCAATAATCTGTCTTATTTTACATATTGTTAGATTTCTTATTCCACACTGTTTCATGCCACATATCATTTCACACATTATTACTCGATGTAAATTGTGGTCACGCTATTGTTGTCATCATAATCATCTCGGTGATCATCTGTGTCGTTTACCGCCGAAAATCATCAGGTGTGTAACTGGAATCAAGACGGATGGTGTGATGTATCGCATGTTAAACTGTTATCTTAATGCTTTGTTAGCTACCGTCAACTAACCTTGGTAGCCATATATTGATATTTGGTTGAGCTAGTTTGGTCTAGGCCAGCAATACTTAGCTTTGCTTTTTTAATCAAACATTCGTGAGCATATTGTGACAATCTTCTGCGTGTTTGTATTAACTAAATAATGTTGTCAGGATTAAATATAAAACAGATTTTATACTGAATATGTATATTTAACATACTAGTAAATGCATGGTTGCCATTATATGCTTTAAAACATTTGCGTTTCGCTAATTGAATAAAATATTACAGTGCGTTACTATAATAGTTATATGTTATTGCACGAATCACAATAAACTCCACTTTCAATTATTACACACTACCTGGACACATTTGACAAACTGAAAATTGTGTTTGTTTCCATTCCAGGGTCCAAGAGAACAAATCAAGCCGACGGGTAAGCATTCGAATACATTAATTGGTTTGCTTGGTTTCATAAATATTACATTTCGAAGGTTAGAGGAATTGTTCAACATAATACTGTGTGGGCAGCACCGGTGCAACAATCATGCTGATGTTTAAGGAAGCTCGTTTATACGGAAACCTATATAAATATATATATATATATATATATATATATATATATATATATATATATATATATATATATATATATATATATATATATATATATAGTCTAGCTTAGGATCTCTACATGAAGAACACATCGCAAACAACTATAATTGCATCTCGAGCAATAATAAATAAAATAGATTTATTATTATTATTATATAAACATGTAATTTAAGAACAACCCGCGTCAGTTACTTATGTTATGTTGGCAGTGACGAAAGACCAGCCGAAATGGTCGCGTACCAAAACACAACGTCAGCTGATGCCAGTGAGAGCAACCAAAACTTTCGAAGTCATGCCGGAGATGGAGCATTGCAAAATGTTCTAAGCGAAGGTTTGTCTAATATGATATATGGACATAGTCCAAAATTGTGTTTACTCACAAACTATGGAGTTTCATGATACAAACTTCTACGCTGCCTGTGACCAATTTTGTTGGCATTTACCTTCGGTAGTTGGAATATTTAATGCTTACACCATTACATACAAGGAACATCTATGTAAACAACCAACCTATGCACATTTACTGCTAACTCCTAGATCATCACTCATTTACCTAGCATCGATCTTCTAGTGGTGACGTTGTTCCTGTTCCTGGAATCAATTCTACTATTCTTTGGAACACATTCCCTTTGATTTAAATCAGGCCATTTGTACTTGGTAATTAGGATTGACAAAACTGCAGAGAGGCAAGCCTGTTATATTATATCCATGTCATGATGTCACTTTATTGGTTTTGTTAAGGAGTCTACGCGACAATCGATGCACCAACAACGGAGCAGCCTTATGAAGAGATCGACTCCACCGTTCTGACGAGGTATACTTACATTAATGTCTAGGCACATGACACCAGTAATGTTTTATTATGGCATGTCTGCGATACAGGTGTATATGAACTTAGCCCTGCGTATTATGCTATTACTACTTTGATTGAAATAAGGCATAAGTGCTATAATGCCTCACCTATTTCAGGCGTTTGCACGGCAGTATGTATATGTTATATTGGTAAGCTATGTTCATTAATTCGGAAGATTTATTAGTTCCGGTAGTTTCCATATTGTTCTATTAGTAACTGCAAATGTATTTAGCATTGTTGTTGCCTTTATGTGGGTGCTACATGCCGTAAAGCACCATGACAATTTTTAATTGGATCTGACATAATATTAAATAAACTATACTATCTTTACATAAACATTTTAATTTAAGACCAACACGTGTCAGTTAATTATGTGATTTTTTCACAGTGACGACAGGCCAGGAGCAACCGTCAGACACGTGTACGAGAACACAACGCCAGCTGATGCCAGTGACAGCAACGAAAACTATCAACGTCTTGCCGGAAATCGCGCATTGCAAAATGTTCCAAGTGAAGGTTTGCCTAATACGATATCTCGTACTATAGAATAATAATCCATTGTGTTCATCGCTGACGTAGTAATAGATGACAGTGTATACTTATTATGATGTAGTCGTATTCCTTAATTATAATTGTGTTTATTCACAATCTATGGAGATTTAGGAAACAAACGGAACGTATTTGCGCTGCTGTCACCAATCGTGTTTGCGTTCACCACCGCTAGATGGAATTTTTAAGGCTTATAACACTACATAACAGGAACGCAACAAATCTAGAAAGATATTCACATTCACTTCTTACTCCTAAAAGAAAATCTATCCAGCATCGAACTTCTAGTGGTGACGTCGTTCGTATTCCTGGAGTCAATTCTAACAGCAGAAATGTGGCCTTAATTTCTACTGTTATAATTTCTCCAGGAACACGATCTTTTAGTGATAGATCGGTCACAATTACGACACAAGTCAGCTGTCATTAAGACGTAGTAGTAGTAGCGGTAGCGGTAGCGGTAGCGGTAGCGGTAGCGGCAGCGGCAGCGGCAGCGGCAGCGGCAGCGGCAGCGGCAGCGGCAGCGGCAGCGGCAGCGGCAGCGGCAGCGGCAGCGGTAGTAGCAGCAGCAGCAGCTGCAGCAGAAACAGAAACAGAAACAGAAACAGAAACAGAAACAGAAACAGAAACAGAAACAGAAACAGAAACAGAAACAGAAACAGAAACAGAAACAGAAACAGAAACAGAAATGATATTGTATTTCAGTGAATATTATTTTAGGCAATGTTACCAAGCAATAAACGCCAGCATGTCAGTATATAGTAAAAGTGTAGATATTCACTTGATCGGTTCATATTTTCAATAAGGATGTAACTTTTATTAACAAAGTACGTATTAGCAGGGCTTTCTGCAAAACAATGTTTGTAATTCATATGAAGTTAGGTATTTTACCGATGCAGCTGGTAATTACAATTTACAAAACTGGAGACAGCCAAACTTCATATTTCATGTAATTTATGTTATAATGCAGTGGTTTGTTTAAGGACCCTACACATCTATTGATGCAACAACAACGCCAGCGGAGCAGCCTTTAGAAGACATTGATTCCACCGTACAATCTTCGAGGCATACTTACGTTAATGTAGGTACAAGACCCGACTAGTTATCTTATGTCTCTAGAGTGTACACGTGTGTCATGTGGTTAGCCAGTCTCAAGCAATTGTTGAAATCCTATTATTTGTTTGACTGAAATAACGCATATTGTTGTAATGTCTCATATATTTGCATAGCAGAATGATAGCAATTCTGATAACTGATACCATAATATATTGTTATATTGGTAACATCCGTTCTTCAGTATGGATGAGTACTTATAACAATTGACAGATTTCAGCTAAGAAATTGACACTGAAATCAACGTTTCAATTTTATACGTCATCGTCACTCTTCACTGGAAATTAATTGATTGGAATTCGGTGTTCCCTCTGCTCACAAGGTTGTAATGTGAGAAAGTATCCACGTAAGTGTCTGATATGGGGACCTACTATTAATGTTTCTAAAATTAACGTAGTTATAGAATGCCTGGAACAACAGTCCAATATAAGGGGTCAACCTAAACTATATGGCAGAGTTAGGTGGCTGCCACCACGAACGGCCGGAAAACATATTTGACATCATATCAACTCCACAGTCCAAACAGATAGTGTTCACGAACAAATACGTATGTAGATAGTCACTGTAATTTCTCCATACACTAATGGTTTAAGAGGAGTTCAAACACCTTGTTTATCGTAACAATACTAATGCGGTCCTATATATGAAGGTTAGTGCCACCCACTGCACTAAAACCGTATTTCATCATAGCTTAATGTTCAGCTACAACATCATTGTGCTAGAAATAGAAGACGAGAAAGTGTTGTAGGGCACAACATGAACGCGTTATAACAATGGTGGTACCCAAGATTGAAGACATAGAAACCGGATAAATCACAATAGGCTAGGTAAAGAGAACGGAAAATAAGAACAAAAAAACAAACAGTCAGAGAAGTTACGTAAATGGCACAGCGCTTAATAGAGATGCGTTCACACTGTTTGTGTCAGCTGGCAAACCTCATAATACTAATAATGGTTACCCTGTTCGAAGGGTGTTTTACCAAACAAAACAATATGCAATTAATAAATTCAATATCATAAAAACATGTCATCATCTGTAAAAAATAACTTATTATTAACACCCAGACTTATTAATAAATAAATAAATACTACAAATTTAGGATCATAAAAAACAGCATATATAAAACTGTTTAAATGTAAATAAATTAATAAAATGAATAAATAAATAATTCGCGGAAAACTTAAAAAACAAATCGAGCGACAACAAAATAAATTAAAGTCAAAGTTTAGAAATAAAAGGCTACGCAGTGTCTTCAGGAGATTTTTTAAAAGTGGTGTAAATAATCACATTTACGCATATCGTACGGAAGATGGTTCCATAGGCGAGGAGCAGCGAATGAGAAGGATTGATCACTGACTTATTTGTGTGTGTGTGTGTGTGTGTGTGTGTGTGTGTGTGTGTGTGTGTGTGTGTGTGTGTCTGTGTCTGTGTCTGTGTCTGTGTCTGTGTCTGTGTCTGTGTCTGTGTCTGTGTCTGTGTCTGTGTCTGTGTCTGTGTCTGTGTCTGTGTCTGTGTGTGTGTGTGTGTGTGTGTGTGTGTGTGTGTGTGTATGTGTGTGTATGTGTGTGTGTATGTGTGTGTATAAAGAGTAAAATGGAAGACAGTAGACACGACATAAACAAGCATCGGTACAAATAAACAAAGGAAAACATGCAAACAGTTGAGTATGCCACAACTGGACGTTTCACAGAAGGAAGGGGACAAAGTTGACGACAATAAAAACGACCGACGTCCGTGTCTGCGTGTGTTCGTGCATGATTAGGAAACAGTAATACTACTATGAACCGAGATGGTAAACCTAGCGTGTCTGCCACGAATTGATTAGATTGGAATCTGGAAACAAAATGACATACTAACTTCCACTACCAAAATACACAAAACAAAACCATTCAAATTACATTATCAACGAAATTACGAGTTGGTCTATCAATGTTTAATCAACTAGCATACCGTACACCTAAGGTCAATTGCATACCATGTCTACTACCATCGGAACAAAGTCTGCCGCCTTATCTCGCTGGAAATGCAGGGCCAGAAACATATTAGTTATTGATGACACAAAATGTGTTTGTAATGCCACATCACTACTATTTTGTTTTCTCTGTTTTAGGATCAAATTTAGGAGGACTTTGGGTGGAGTTCAGCAACTGACAATTATCAACGTCTCAGTTTTCTCGATCGGTGTTTCGCTGCACAGTCTTTATGTATTGTAGAAATGCAGTGGAGCAGTCAACTTTGACTGAGTTGGACATAAAGACAACAACGAATTACCTGCCAGCAGCAACTCGGATGACAATTGTCTATTGGTGCGTGGTACATATGCCGGACAGCAGAACACAGAACGAACTGTCATTGGTGTGTTTGTCAAAACAACTAATGCTGCTGTCGAGCGTAACGATATCGATCGTTATCATTGTCTTGCTGCGTCTGAAAATAACTTCAAAGAACGGGCAGTCAAATTCGGAAGCTGTACAGAGCATCGACGAGTTTTCGTGGCAAAACTTCTGGACAAGGGTACAAAGAAAAACCTTACAAAGTGCCGAATTGAAATTATTTCCAAAGCAAAAACAACCAGACATGTCACAGTGATGTAGCACAGCTGAATGTGATTAGTCTGCTATAATTGTGTCGAGTACATCGAACATTAATGACTCTCAATTTAATTCGTTAGAAATTGCAAATTATTTATTTCAAAAAGGAACATTTAAAATATATAAATGCATAAAATGAACATAATTATGCTTTAGCTGTCTACTTCAAAATAATTAGTTCAACTCCTAAATTTACAAATTGTTTATATGCCCTGGCACTAAATTGCAGAACCTTGTCAAAACACTTTTATGATATGGCGCAATGTTTACAAACATTATATCACACATTTTGTATCATACAAACTACTTAAACGCGTCTTAAAAGATATGAAATGACTAGCATACTTAAAGCAGAAAACTATATTTTATTTTAAAACGAATACTTTTAAAATATTGCCGCGGTGTTGGTTTATATTTCCGTTTTGAAGCTTCTCTGCTTGAATGCTCAATCAGGAATACTGCCAGAAAGAAGTTCAACAACGTTCTTACAAATTTATCTGGTGGAACATATTTATTCAATTGTCTGCATAGTTTCTTCCCTCGCATGGTTTAACAAATACTAATGGAACATTGAACTGTATATTACAAAATTGTGTATTATACATTAATTTTTCTACTAGTAGTGTGCCCTTATGTAGATAAATAATGCATCAATAATAAGTATTATTATTTTACAAAAGAAAGCACTTAGAGAAATTGCCAATAACCGCACATATAATTATTCACAAAAATCATCTTACTAAAACTAAATTTCATATGCACAAATAGTATCGGTGTGAATATGTACATATTTAATAACGGTATGATTCAAACACGTATGCTAAATGTTGTAACAAACATATTGATGTATACAGATATAACACCAGAACGCGCAGACTATTTTGTTTTGTTTTTCTGATTTGAACTAACATAACTATATTCTCTCTTAGGTACGTGAACTTTTCTGACAGCTAATATTAAACAGTCAGTGTCAGTAATCCCATTTGTATAGAAACATAAACATTAGTTGTTGTCCTTTTATCAATACAACTTAAGACTCTATTTACATGGATTTAGACAAACCTAGCTAATTGGTTGAATAGTAAACATATTTATAAGTGATATGTTTAAGCATGTACTTGTATCGACTGTATTTCGTTAATTACATGATTGTGTTTTTCTTAATGAGTAATTATTGTTTAACATTACATTTCTCTTATATGGTTCCGCAATAAGACTGTAGGCTTTCTAGGAATAGCGTTTGTTTCTATATAATATATCTACTATATTATTTTGTCTGTATCTCTCCAACTTAAATAAAAGTTATTATTATTATAATCGCTGGCCCCACTATCTTTTCCTTATCTCGAAAGCAGGGATAGCCACCTGGCGAGTAGCCGACGTCAGGTACAGCGGCGCCTTCTAACGAACTAACATTCTGGCAGACCAATATGGCGACGTATGTAATCTCTATTTCCGAATGAAGGGGAGATATTGGTGCAGCGATAGCACACGCCAGACATGTACTGAGTGTAGATGGCGTCGTAAGAGGCGAAGGGCGACTTAACCGTTCTCTTCCGGGCGTCTTTATAATGCGTTTTGCCCCCGTCGTCTCCAGTCTTCATTTGGCACCAGAACAACGACGTTGGTGTACAACTGTCGATTATACGGACCATGTGACCGAACCATCGAACGTGTGCGCCGTGGATGTGGAACTAGATACGGCATGTGTCTCATTTTGACCAGTACTGCAGCATTTTGCTCCATTTCGTGCCATGTAGAACTATACTAGCCTTCTGGTGTGATGTGGGAGTAAAATGCATGACCCACAACATATATAACCGTATCTTGTCCAGCACATCATGTATTGATATTTTATTGCCACACATTTATTTCAGACAATGTGCAACCGAAATAATATGCGAATGTTTATACAACAGTCATTGTGACATTCTCAGTAGTAGTACTTTGTGGTACGTGGTTGATTGATAGAGATAGGCTGAGTGAACTTTTTTAAATTATATAATTCATACAAACACAATAAAAGAAATATGATCATCTATGCTATGGTCTAGTCATCCAGTGTGATTTTGGGCAGACAGGGGACCGGGGTACCGTTTTGTTTAATAGAACAATCACTGTTTACATGCATCGAGTGATCAAGATATATGTTTCTGTTTTTCTTTCTTACTTTCATTCTTGCAATTTAGCGTTGTATTATTATACCGGTCTATGTTTTTAAAAAGTTGAATACACGTTTATATTATTTTAACTGACTGAAATATGCAAACATAGATCAAATATGAAATATAAAAAAATATAGATAAACATACATGTGACATTAGATCATGTCACCTAATACATTATACGAATGCATGTGTTAATGTCACAAGATATAGAGATCAAGGCTGCATGAATCATCACCTGATGGCATCTCAAATCAGAGGGTAAACCAAGTACCAGCCTCCATAGCAGTATCATGTAGTGTAACACTGCAATGGCACCTTGCTGCCTGACTATAGAACACAAAGATTATATTGACCCCTGAACATTGATTGGTGCTGATCTACCTTCTACGTACACAGTTATCAAGACACAGCTCGAGGTCCACCCACTACCAGCTGTGTGGTTGATTACTAGTTAGACAGTGCTGTTGCTGATGACTAGAAGGTATTGATATTAGGTATTGTATATGGTTTACCATTCATTCATATAACAGATCACAGCTTACATAACGTATGCCATTCTAGAAAACTCTTAACAGATTGCCATTCGTTAAATTAAATAAATAATAAATTACAGCATAGAATAATTTTTAAATATTAATCAGTTACATTTATAGCAAGTTATGTAACCAAGTACACGTACAATAATGCATCTGGAAAAATAGCCCTGACTGGTATAACAATACATATCCTATGTGTGAATTGTTTAATAAAATGTATTGAGAAATGTGTTATTTTAAGTACATTTTATTAAAGCAATTCACACATAGAATACATTGTTATACCAGTTTTTAAATAAAAACATCATGAAGCATACATTTTCAATATTTAACAAGCCACTTTTCACACTACAGTACTTTCTTTCTTATTACTAACTGAACGTCATAACACGGTCAATAACGACAAGGCCTTTTTAAATGTTGGCTTATTATTGCATTTACCCAAATAGTTAAGACAAATTATCAAAAATATTACCTATGATCGACACCGTGAATATATAACCATTTTATGAATTTTTATATTGTTACTAAAATAAAGACCTGTCATACAAAATGTGTTGTTGGAAGTTAAGTTGTTCGTTGCTTTGTATAAAAATAAAAACAAATGTCCAAAAATAGAATGCCATTGGCCCATAGTTCAGATGTAAAACTACATTTGTATTCTCATGCTTACATGGAAAATACACCTACTAAATATCGTGCATATTAAATGTAGCAAAAGCATAAATGGAAATATCTTCATGTTCAGCTCAATGTGGTAAACGGCAATGTTTTTTGTAGGTTACGATCTGCAATGCAATAGACATAGGTAATGCCACGAGCAAGTTATAACGAATGGTAGCTAAACCTATGTGTGCCTTGTTCAATTATGCATTTCCCAAGAATGCATGTAATAGTAATGATGTTGAGTTACCATATTGAAAGCATGTTTTCGGAAATTGTATATAACACTGTCAATTATTGTACGCAATAAGTTGTTTATATGCACTCATATTTTTGCACATTAGTGATTTGAATTAGTTTTAGGCAAGTTGACATATGTAAGCATGCTATTCATTATTTGGAACCCATAATATTAGTATTGAGGCCATATTCAAGTAGCACATTTGTACGCAATGACACAGCCAAGCTTCAGTGCAATGTGGTGTAATTTTAACTGATGTCATTGAAAATGTCATATCAGTCAGATCATCATTTAAATGGTTCCACACTATGCAGCATCCATAGAGATGTACAACACTTTAAAACAAAATCTGATATCTTCATCATTTCCAGCAAAATTCAACTTGTTATCAACTTAATGTCGGAAAAGTTACCACTGCTGTCTATCGGCATTGATGCCATTTCTTGTGACCTGAAATTCCGAGGAGAGTATTTAATATTTAGTAAAATGGCAATAACATGAGAACCAGATAAGATACTGAAACAAAATAAAATGTATGTGACCCAAAAATGTATGTTGATATACGTGACCTTGAAACGACCTTGACATGACAGAATAACGTGACCTATATATTAAATGTGACCTAATTACGGGGCATAATGGAGCTATTTAAAATATTTATACAAAATTAAATGTTATGTGATCCAGAAATGTATGTGCATTTAATTTGACATAGACATGACCTTGACATCACCTAATTACTTGCCCTAGCGACTTGACATAATCTATATGTGAACTAATTACGAAGAATGTTCACACAATTATTTGTAAATGAATAAAAAAATTCAATCCACAATAAATATTACTACCCAATGCCCTTATGAGGACACTGTATAATTACTAATACTTAAATAAAATTATGTGGAATAATTTAAAAACATTTCAGACATAAAAAGACAATTATATTATTTCTAACTGCATGAAATCCATTGTATATGCATGTATATACATTATAGCGACATTTGTAATTCCGTGGAAGTGTAACACTGTTTGTGGTCCTGTGGGTACAGCAACATTCTGAAAAGACAATGCATAAATATGCAGTTTCTGAACATTCCCTATGTATTTAATCCAGTAAAATATTACTACACTGCTCTGTACACACATCAATATTATTAGTTCAGTGATGCGATTTACAACAGAAGCCACGTCGACGCGACTGTGCGAATCTTCTTTCTAAGTGATGCGTGAATATGCAAGTTTTTGTGTTAGTTTGGATTTGGTAAGTAAGTAATTTATTTTCGATATCGCATACATCATACAAATAAACATAATCAGCAGATGTGACAATAAATTATATAGTACACTATTCCCGGTTGACAACGGAGCCAATTATGGCTGTAGCCAGTACTATGATATGAGGATAATACAATATGATGAATGCTTCAAAAGGAGAAACTGGCCGCTGACATCCCAGCAATAATTGTATAAACTACATAATAGTAATTTAGCGTGTTGAATAAGAATTACATTTCAATATTAGATGCGATTTGATGTCACAACAGTAAAGTAATAGGTTGACTCATTAAAAATAGTGTAGACGTAAGGTTACACCAACCGAAATTACAATCTGAACCAGTTATACATGTGAATAAATATTTCATAATATGTGTGATTTAAAGTAAGTAAGGATAGGCTCCATGTGCTTCAAAACGGAACTAAGGTTGAGCCTGATCTTGATACCCTCTTACCACAATTGATTTTAATTATAACACAAAACGTTTTAAGCTATGTGACTGCTGAATGCAGGTTGGAATTGCGTTCCAAATCACCGGACCTTTACAAAGCAAACTGTTTGAGGATATGGTAATAGAACTAATGAAAGGGCGTATTTGTGATATTTATCCAGTTTGATAGATGTGTATATTGTGGACAAATATGAACATATCGCATAACAAATGTAGTAGACTCCCATGAACAAAATTACACATCAAATTTTCCAATTTCAACTCCGTATATATATCATTTAATTTTAATAAGTGAAGGCATATAAAAAGGGCATGGGTTTGTTCCGTGTAATTTCTTTTCAGTATGGAACGAATTATTTTCTTTTGTATAATGAATGATTTTGTAAAATGGGATATATATGTGGATCGCAACAACATGATTCCATGTGTCAAGTAGGGGTAAACTAAAGTGTAGGAGATTGTTTTAAGGGCTGAAACAGGAAGAAAGTTGTTAACTCTATTGATTGCATATAGAGCACTAATTGGTCTATTGTTGCATGAATTTATGTGTTCTTGCCAATCAAGTCTTTCATCTATAAGAAGACCAAACCAGTTTACACATTGTATACGCTGTATTACTATGTTAGACATCGTTATAGAAAATTCTTCATTCTGAGGGAATGGGATCTACAGAATAACTTACATTTAGACTTGAAAACATTTAGGGATAGCTTATTTTGCAGAAAACCAGTCAGCTAATATGTTCCGTTCTTTATTCATATACTCATATATATTATTTTTGTGTTTTATTTACGAGGTGTTGAGCCTACAGTGTACTGCGAGGTTTTATTTACGAGGTGTTGAGCCTACAGTGTACTGCGAGCAATAAACTATAACTAGATACAATTACAAATGTTTGAATATTTCAATAACACTTATTGGCAGAAAATACAGCTAAACAATTGTTGACAATTCTGGTTTCCAACTGATGACAATTAACAAATTGTCCGGCATGTAACTACTGCCTCAAGTGCCTATATTATTTTATATAGATACAAATATATACATGTAATAATAATAGCATGGCGTGGGCAATATGCGAGGTACAAATCAGTACCTGATAAAAATCCGCCGGTACTGAAGTTTTATATTAACTCTCTTACATGTGTTAAATGCTGTGGAAACAAGGTAACATACGCCAGGTTAGAATCTAAGATTTATGTAATTAAGTACCAAGAAATATTCTCTGAATATTCCCTCCGCTGGTACAAACAAATACGTGACATAAAAGCGGTACTATTGACGGGACATTCCCACAAGATTGCATCCGTCCCAATCACTGTTTTCAATTTATAATCCGTCGTCTTAAAATGAGTCTGGCTCAGCTACAGATCGACTAATTGCTATCACCGATGCATTATACTTCCCTCTATATTTAGGTAAATGTATGCCTGCCCTTACTGCTAAATCCGTGAACACAACAGGTATTTAAGTGGCCATAGGTGTCTTATTTAGTATTTGTAAACGCAAGCATGACAGACTTGTTCTAAAAACCGGAAGTGGAAAGTTTGAATTGAATTGAATTGAATTGAATTGAATTGAATTGAATTGAATTGAATTGAATTGAATTGAATTGAATTGAATTGAATTGAATTGAATTGAATTGAATTGAATTGAATTGAATTGAATTGAATTGAATTGAATTGAATTGAATTGAATTGAATTGAATTGAATTGAATTGAATTGAATTGAATTGAATTGAATTGAATTGAATTGAATTGAATTGAATTGAATTGAATTGAATTGAATTGAATTGAATTGAATTGAATTGAATTGAATTGAATTGAATTGAATTGAATTGAATTGAATTGAATTGAATTGAATTGAATTGAATTGAATTGAATTGAATTGAATTGAATTGAATTGAATTGAATTGAATTGAATTGAATTGAATTGAATTGAATTGAATTGAATTGAATTGAATTGAATTGAATTGAATTGAATTGAATTGAATTGAATTGAATTGAATTGAATTGAATTGAATTGAATTGAATTGAATTGAATTGAATTGAATTGAATTGAATTGAATTGAATTGAATTGAATTGAATTGAATTGAATTGAATTGAATTGAATTGAATTGAATTGAATTGAATTGAATTGAATTGAATTGAATTGAATTGAATTGAATTGAATTGAATTGAATTGAATTGAATTGAATTGAATTGAATTGAATTGAATTGAATTGAATTGAATTGAATTGAATTGAATTGAATTGAAGTGAATTGAAGTGAATTGAAGTGAATTGAAGTGAATTGAAGTGAATTGAAGTGAATTGAAGTGAATTGAAGTGAATTGAAGTGAATTGAAGTGAATTGAAGTGAATTGAAGTGAATTGAAGTGAATTGAAGTGAATTGAAGTGAATTGAAGTGAATTGAATTGAATTGAAGTGAATTGAAGTGAATTGAATTGAAGTGAATTGAAGTGAATTGAAGTGAATTGAAGTGAATTGAAGTGAATTGAAGTGAATTGAAGTGAATTGAAGTGAATTGAAGTGAATTGAATTGAATTGAATTGAATTGAATTGAATTGAATTGAATTGAATTGAATTGAATTGAATTGAATTGAATTGAATTGAATTGAATTGAATTGAATTGAATTGAATTGAATTGAATTGAATTGAATTGAATTGAATTGAATTGAATTGAATTGAATTGAATTGAATTGAATTGAATTGAATTGAATTGAATTGAATTGAATTGAATTGAATTGAATTGAATTGAATTGAATTGAATTGAATTGAATTGAATTGAATTGAATTGAATTGAATTGAATTGAATTGAATTGAATTGAATTGAATTGAATTGAATTGAATTGAATTGAATTGAATTGAATTGAATTGAATTGAATTGAATTGAATTGAATTGAATTGAATTGAATTGAATTGAATTGAATTGAATTGAATTGAATTGAATTGAATTGAATTGAATTGAATTGAATTGAATTGAATTGAATTGAATTGAATTGAATTGAATTGAATTGAATTGAATTGAATTGAATTGAATTGAATTGAATTGAATTGAATTGAATTGAATTGAATTGAATTGAATTGAATTGAATTGAATTGAATTGAATTGAATTGAATTGAATTGAATTGAATTGAATTGAATTGAATTGAATTGAATTGAATTGAATTGAATTGAATTGAATTGAATTGAATTGAATTGAATTGAATTGAAGTGAAGTGAATTGAATTGAAGTGAATTGAAGTGAATTGAAGTGAATTGAAGTGAATTGAAGTGAATTGAAGTGAAGTGAAGTGAAGTGAAGTGAAGTGAAGTGAATTGAATTGAATTGAATTGAATTGAATTGAATTGAATTGAATTGAATTGAATTGAATTGAATTGAATTGAATTGAATTGAATTGAATTGAATTGAATTGAATTGAATTGAATTGAATTGAATTGAATTGAATTGAATTGAATTGAATTGAATTGAATTGAATTGAATTGAATTGAATTGAATTGAATTGAATTGAATTGAATTGAATTGAATTGAATTGAATTGAATTGAATTGAATTGAATTGAATTGAATTGAATTGAATTGAATTGAATTGAATTGAATTGAATTGAATTGAATTGAATTGAATTGAATTGAATTGAATTGAATTGAATTGAATTGAATTGAATTGAATTGAATTGAATTGAATTGAATTGAATTGAATTGAATTGAATTGAATTGAATTGAATTGAATTGAATTGAATTGAATTGAATTGAATTGAATTGAATTGAATTGAATTGAATTGAATTGAATTGAATTGAATTGAATTGAATTGAATTGAATTGAATTGAATTGAATTGAATTGAATTGAATTGAATTGAAATGAAATGAATTGAAATGAATTGAATTGAATTGAAATGAATTGAATTGGATTGAATTGGATTGAAATGGATTGGATTGGATTGGATTGGATTGGATTGGATTGGATTGGATTGGATTGGATTGGATTGGATTGGATTGGATTGGATTGGATTGGATTGGATTGGATTGGATTGGATTGGATTGGATTGGATTGGATTGGATTGGATTGGATTGGATTGGATTGGATTGGATTGGATTGGATTGGATTGGATTGGATTGGATTGGATTGGATTGGATTGGATTGGATTGGATTGGATTGGATTGGATTGAATTGAATTGAATTGAATTGAATTGAATTGAATTGAATTGAATTGAATTGAATTGAATTGAATTGAATTGAATTGAATTGAATTGAATTGAATTGAATTGAATTGAATTGAATTGAATTGAATTGAATTGAATTGAATTGAATTGAATTGAATTGAATTGAATTGAATTGAATTGAATTGAATTGAATTGAATTGAATTGAACTGAATTTTATTCACTCTAACCACATATCGTGGTACATAGAGCAGACATGCCACAGTTTTTGGATGGCAATCCGTATTTTTGACCTAAAATTCTGTAAGAATCCGTATCAATCCGTATCACTAATCAGATCTTCCAGTGTTAGGAATGTCATTCTGCACCACTCCAGCTAAAAGGAAGTTAGATATATATTTTTTTAATTGTGTTTTAGATCAATTTAATGCCGTCGAGTCGACGAAAATAAGCCGATGTCACAAGGCGCGAGCAGTTAAATTAGCGCAGCCCAGACACATCGGGGCCTAGCTCAAATCCCGGCTTTGTCAAAGGCAATGTCTAGCGTGTGCATTGCGAAGTCGAAAAAAACAATTAGCCATATTTAAAAAAAATTATGTTGAAAACAAATATATCTGCATTATATAGAATAAAAAGTTAATGACGTAGCATTAGTTTTGGGGACATATTCGCAATCTGCCAGGCGGATGTGAGAGGATAACATGGGGATAGCCAATAGGGAACGTAGGCCCTTACTACAGAAGACATTAATTGAACATTACACGACACAATCATTTATATATGCATTTATTATATTTGGTTAAAGTCACCACATTCTATATATTGTTATTTAACACCAAGAAGACGAACATCACAATTTACTGCCTTCGGCCTTTACCCAAGTCAGTGAACGGTCACTTAAATCCCTTGTAGCGAATTCGTATAATTAAGAAAAGGTCGCGAACCGACGATGACATGATGACGTATTGCGTGATGTTGTATTACGTGACCCACATTCTCGATATTAATCTGACCACAGGTTACCCACTGTGTTTTTCCCTAACCACTTAGATTGAAGACGGTTCTGTGTTAAGGCATATTTCGGCGGTCAGTGTATATACTAGCTACGTAAATTTCTTATTTGTTCTGTAGCCGTTATTTTAAATCCGGGGCCCGGCAGACACCGTATAGCCCGTGTGCATCTGATTGCAGTCTGTAAATATAAAAAACAATTTCACCAACTTAGTTTGATAACTTACTGATCGGTGTTAGAACACATAACCAATTTCTTCCTGGTAATATCACTCCAATTATGGTCACATTCACACTGCGCTTAGATTGAACTGCATATAGGATTACATAATTATTTTTTTATAATGTATACTCTCGATCGGCTGCGTAACTTCGCCGATAAAACAATCTAGTCACTTAGGCGGTTTTAAAATGTTATGCGTGTGTGGGGTAAAATGTGCTGCCACCTCACGAAGCCTGGGTAATCAAGGGTAATCCTGCCATAATTCCTGTTTTATAAACAACAGCAAGATTCTATTTCTGTTTATTTTTTTGAATTGAATTGAATTGAATTGAATTGAAATTTATTTCAACAACAATTACTATTACTACATTATACGAACAGTTCATACAATACAAATTGTTGAAAAAAGGGTAAAATAAGTACAATACTTATCATGTTTACCCTTATAATTTCTTAGTTACATACATAAAGCATCTGAATAGTGCAATAGAAGGTGCGACAACACTATTTACATCTATAACCATACGACATTTAATCGAAAAATTGTGACAGTTATTGAAGAAAAATACCTATAATAATAAACAATCTGAATGTTTAACTTAGTTATTTGTGTGAATAAAAGTTTAATGTTGAATACTTTTAATAATATAGTATTATCTTATAAAAGTATATCCTTATTTTAGTTTTTATTTCATAGTGGGCCTGAGAACCAACAAGTGTCTCTCCCATATTCTGGGTTAAGGTAGCCTCCATTAACCAGACGCCGTAAGGTGGCAGCACCTTTCAGCCCCTCAATTCGGCGAAGTTACTCAGCCGAGCGACAGTCGGTTAAGCGAGACGAAGGGTAAGGCCGCCCTGATGGCGACATTGGCAGAGCATTATTTCCCAGGCGCATGTGAGAGGATAACAAGTGCCACCTCACGGAGTTTGGGTAATCGAGATTAAGTATTTTCAAGTTGCCAACAGAGATACGCAACTGAACGTCTCCCGACTTGCTGGAAGAGACAGAGCAGTGTCAGCAGCCAATGGAACTGGTGACCCAAGGAGGAGACAGAGCAGTGTCAGCAGCCGATGGAACTGGTGACCCAAGGAGGAGACAGAGCAGTGTCAGCAGCCGATGGAACTGGTGACCCAAGGAGGAGACAGAGCAGTGTCAGCAGCCGATGGAACTGGTGGGAACTGGTGACCCAAGGAGGAGACAGAGCAGTGTCAGCAGCCGATGGAACTGGTGACCCAAGGAGGAGACAGAGCAGTGTCAGCGGCCGATGGAACTGGTGACCCACGGAGTACACTGTCATATCTCTTGAGCAGTGTGAACGACCAGATGCCACGATATATAACAGCTTACCTTTTATGTACGTGGGTTTGTGGGGTATGCGTGCGTTCGTGCATGCGTTCGTGCGTTTATTGAGTAGTTATGTGAGTGTGTGCGTGCGCGTGCGCGTGCGCGTGCGCGTATGTGCGCGCGCATGTGTGTACATAATGACTATCACGTGCACACGTGTTGCATCGCAAATGTCACAAAATAATATATAAAACTGTTTGAGAACTTGAATTGAGAACTTGAATAAACAACCGAAATTCTTCCACAAATTAACCCATGTAATAATGACATATGGTTGTGGATTATATTATTGTGGACAAACTGAGAATATTCAACGGTGAGAGAGATCACGTGACATCTTGTGATATATCGGTTTTGGAAATCTCTATTCGCACGGCTAGCACGCACACGCACACGCACACGCACACGCACACGCACACGCACACGCACACGCACACGCACACGCACACGCACACGCACACGCACACGCACACGCACACGCACACGCACACGCACACGCACACGCACACGCACACGCACACGCACACGCACACGCACACGCACACGCACACGCACACGCACACGCACACGCATTACACTTTCTCACATGATTATTATAACATTAGTACTTATTAGTTTATTGACCTATTGGCTTAACTATTCTAACAATCACACTGCGTTGTGCCAACTCCGGCTTCACACAAGATTAAAAGTTGCATAAACTTTGCATCTATGTACGTAAACCGACCAAAATGACGCCACCGAACAGTAAAAAAGAAAGCGTTGGGCGACTTTTTGTAGAATTTCTCGCCTCTGTCCTTCGGTTGCGGTAGAGAAACAAATATATACGATGACTGCAGGAACTGACACTGATCTACTCAAGTGGGCGAGCGATAAACACAAAGTCGTTGAAGCGACGACGGTATTTTTGTGTAAACGTAGAACTTTACCGCAGCATTGCGTGTGTGAAAACATTAGTATTATTTTGTAGTTATGCCTGGTGTTAAATGATGACAGCCGAACATGTTTTGCCCAGCGTGCTGTCCGCTTTCTACACCCCACCCCTCTGTGCAATGGCAATTTACGTTCGGTTGACATTTGCACTCGGCTCCTGCGGGTGAGAAGGCGAGGCTGTCGTTACTTAAATGTTGTGAAGATTTTTTTCCGCAACTTTGCGTGTGTGAAAACGCGAATATTGTTCGTGCTACATGATGGCAGTGGAGCGTGTTTACCCAGCGTGCTACCCGCTTTCTGCAGCTTGTCCGACTGTGCGACAGGCGTTTGTGATCGTTTGTTAACTGCAGCCGATTCATGCGACTGAACAACGTGACCTCGCCATGAGCGAATCCGTGTGCTGTCTCCACGAATGATACGACATAAAAAGTAAAAATATAGACATATCATGTAACTAATGACCGGTCGCCCATGATAAATAACAAATGTCTTCTCAGGATCAGGCGGCGAGAGTGAGACAATGTTCAGGGTTGTTGAAATAAATAGTTACGAAAATGTAGATAATAGGATTAATTAAATGGACAAACAGACGATAACTTCAATTACTACACACCTAAATGGATCGAGACGGGACGGGACGGGACGGGACGGGACGGGACGGGACGGGACGGGACGGGACGGGACGGGACGGGACGGGACGGGACGGGACGGGACGGGACGGGACGGGACGGGACGGGACGGGACGGGACGGGACGGGACGGGACGGGACGGGACGGGACGGGGGACGGGACGGGACGGGACGGGACGGGACGGGACGGGACGGGACGGGACGGGACGGGACGGGACGGGACGGGACGGGACGGGACGGGACGGGACGGGACGGGACGGGACGGGACGGGACGGGACGGGACGGGACGGGACGGGACGGGACGGGACGGGACGGGACGGGACGGGACGGGACGGGACGGGACGGGACGGGACGGGACGGGACGGGACGGGACGGGACGGGACGGGACGGGACGGGACGGGACGGGACGGGACGGGACGGGACGGGACGGGACGGGACGGGACGGGACGGGACGGGACGGGACGGGACGGGACGGGACGGGACGGGACGGGACGGGACGGGACGGGACGGGACGGGACGGGACGGGACGGGACGGGACGGGACGGGACGGGACGGGACGGGACGGGACGGGACGGGACGGGACGGGACGGGACGGGACGGGACGGAATCTCTATTCGGGCTGGGCTAGGCTAGGCCAGGCTACTAAATACTAAAACACGCAAGATCCTCGTCCACGCCCACGTTACACCACGGCTCGACCACGGCCCGCTGTCCTGTGTGGCACCTGCGACCGCCTCTTGCGCCATCACGCGCTCGGTGGCTAGAGTCATGATGCGAATCATGCGGGACACCAGCGAATCATGGCGGCCGCATTGCACCACTTCGTCTGGTCCCCCGTAAAGTACCGGATTGGGTACAAGCTATTTGTCATCGTGTTTCGCGCACTCCACGGTCGAACGCATGCCAGCATCGTCTCCCTCATCGCGCCATACGTTAACTCGCCTCACTGAACACGTCATGCGTGCCACGTCGCACCCTACGATCTGCCGACGGCGCGTTGCTAGCCGTTGCACGCTACAATCTCAAACGATTTGGCCGCCATTACTTCTGTCGTATCGGAACGAATGTGTAAAACGCGCTGCGTGGAGATTTGCATCTGACCGATAGCACGAATACATTCAAAGTTATACCTGCTTTTAGCAATTATTTATATTATTTCAATTACTTACTCATTCATATTTTATTATCTACTTATTATATATATATATATATATATATATATATATATATATATATATATATATATATATATATATACTTATAATAAGTGTTATTATATATATATGTGTATATATAGATATATATATATACATATAATAAGTGTTATTATATATATGTATATATATATATATATATATATATATATATATATATATATATATATATGTATATATATATATATATATATATATATATATATATATATATATATATATATATATATATATATATATATATATATATATATATATATATATATATATATATATTATAATGACACTTATAATATATTCTTCTGGTAGAACGATTCCCCGGGAATGTGTTGATAGTTCGAACCTTTTTAGGGGCGCGGCTGTTTCACGCTTCTTGTTTTTACTCGCACCTTGTTCTAACTTTACTCGCACTTTATATATACTTTTTCTTACACCTTCCCACCTGGCGCAGCACAGTTGTCGTCAAAATCCAAACTTATGAACTATGTTGATTTAACACGTAGAGGTCAAAGTAGAAGTCAATATAAGGTTTGCTGTAAAGTATAACGCTGGTGTCACGAACAGGCGGAGTCGGTTGTATGGCAGACTCGCATATGTCGGTGGTGGACACCACAGAAAACGAACGCACCGCAGCAGAACGAAATAAGATGGCTTATGTTTTCGTCTTGTTTAGCAGATGATTGCAATTCAGCCAGCGATTTATATCAAGTATACATTCGTTGATAGTTCGTAGTGCACTGGTATGATCTGTTGGTGGACACCCAAGATATGATTGAGTGCGTCCAGAAACATATACACATCCAAGATAAACCAATGACAATATAACTGCATTAAAACACTAATCGTGACATGACCTATACTGTAAAGTAAGTAAGTTAGTAAGATAAGGGTAAATTGAATTTGGCAGCCAGTTTGTAAAATGGCAGCCAATTTTGAATGCAGCAAAATCTTAAACGATTCAAATATTTGATATGTTCACGTTGAAATATAACTATAATATAAGAACCTTGCATCATGGTTTTATAGAAAAAGGTGCACACTAGCGTTATTTTTCTGCATATATGTTGGTCATTTCATGAGACAGTATCAAATGGCGTAGATGGAGTTATGTAGGCGTGAATTCGCAAACGCCTATGTCATGGCTTACGGCAATCAATTTCAGCTGGCGAAAAAGACTGTCTACATGCACCCTTTTTGTTGGTATGGTTGATTGTTTACGCCATGCAATGCTGGCGCCAGTAAAGCATATATCTTCTCTTTCATCTATCTGACCGCAAGTGGGAACCATGTCGTAATAATTGTAGGGTTTGAGAAACCGTTTTTTAAGGATGTCTTATGATCGTGTCAGCCATTCATAAAAGATGCTTTGGAAGCCATATAAAGACTGTGAGCTCCGATGTTTCTATGTCGTTTCTTCAACGAGCTGTGCACCACACTCTGCGAAATAACAGTAAGTCATGTGGTAGTTTAGCCGACTCTAACTAGTATGTTTATTCGATAACCAAGAAGCAATATTAATGAGTTACTGTTCTAGAAACAATGGTTGTTATAGAAACTCTATGTATATCATATTTGTTTATCTATAGGTGGGTTTAGTGTTCAACTCGTTTTCGTTGTCTAAATTGGTAAAGGGACAACGTTTAGAATATACAAATACAGATTTATTCTATTTTGTTTATGCTATTTCGAATAGTTTGGTATTCAATATATGTGATTTAACGTACTTACACAATCACAGCTTGATTTACACCTTTATGCAGGTGATACATATATTTAGATTTAGTTGTCTGCTGTTGACACCAGGAATAGGTTCGAGTACTCAAATATTTATGTTACTATTACCTGCCATATACAGTCATATAAGTAACAAATGCACATTAATTGTTGTTTCTCCTGTCCAACTTTAGTCATCTTGTTCTGATTTACCTTTTGTTCCTAAAGTCAATGTTAACTGTGGAACTATGGTATTGTCTGTGGCTTCAAGATTTTCTCTGTTCATATTAGTTCGCGGACAGAGGGAAACCAAACGTACCTACTTCATCATGACGAGATGTGATGTATTGGGTTTGATTCTGGTGCTGCTGGCGACAACACTGACGTTGGGTAAGTCTGGTAGTATTCTGTAAAGTTACGTTTTCTGCTTTTCCCTTTTGCTCTGTGGTTTTAAATGAGAACTGTTGTAGGCTTACATATACATTCGAGAGGAGGTGTATAAAACATGAACATTTCCTATAATTACTTTTACTTCTACTTATATCTGGCATATCTCCGCCCGCCTGATGTGTGTGTTACTTGCACAAAAATCAAATAAAGATCTGTATTTACTGGAATCATTTTAGCTTGCAGTCACGTGGAAAAACATTATTATGCAGCACAATTATATTGAACATGCGCAGTGAACCACGCAAAATCCGTTGACGTCACATACACTTGTTCATTTGTTGATGACGAGGAACACGCCTTCTTGCTACTGGTACCGAATATTCAAGCCCATGCCTTGTACGGAAAGTTTAGGCGTAGCCAAAACAAGAAACTTCACGTGACGAAAGTTCACATGTTTCGATACAAAAAATCGAAAAAGGTTATTAATGATTAAAACACAAATCTTATGAAATAAGGTTATAAGTTTTCCATAACACTTTTAGCAAGATTAATGAAGCAATGGTGGTTATTACAAAGAGTTAACTTCATCAATGAATCCAAATAATGCAGTAAATATGTTGAAACTATGCTGCATGTCATGTAGCGTCTGACTAGGCCGAAAGTAAACTAGTTGTTTTGTTCATAGACTGTTCATGTTCCTGACATGTTATGTTGCTGGTTGTAGGTGAGGCAGCTGACCCGGGTAAGTGGAACATTATTTATCACATGTCAGCAGTAACTGTGCCAATATAAACCCTTGTGCTTCGCCGTAAAACTATATAAACCTAAAGCAACATTTGATATAATAATAATACAAATACATACAAAAGTACAAATATATATACCTACATGAATATATATATATATATATATATATATATATATATATATATATATATATATATATATATATATATATATATATATATATATATATATATATATATATATATATATATATATATATATGGGTGTGTGTGCATGTGTTTGAGATACACACACACACAAACATATATATATATATATATATATATATATATATATATATATATATATATATATATATATATATATGTTTGTGTGTGTGTGTGTGTGTGTGTGTGTGTGTTTGTGCGCGCACGAAGACAAACATGTGATCAACATTTGGTTAACACGTAGACAGCGAGGTTGTGAACTTCACATATATGGATGTTTAGCTTAGGAACAAACTGGCCAGACGAACGTTCTATTTTCAGATTCTAATGAAATCACATGATTAACTGAAATCGTGCAGCTAAAATAACTAGTTTCTCTGTTACAGAACGTCCTATATAATTTGCAAAGGAACATATATACGCATACATTGAGTGGGTAAATATTTCAAGAATCTTGACTGTATTTCAGATGCCAAGTGCAAGGCAGAGAAGAACGGACGATGTCAGGACGTGACGAAGTTCTGTTGTGGCGTGTACAAGAAAGGTCTGTGTGGTGGGGACAACCTCTGCTGCGTCCCTTGCTGGCTGGAGGAAGGAACCGATACGATCTGCACCGGCAGCCGACCGTCCAAATCTCTATTCGGTCGTTAATCTGTGGGGCATGATGTTGTTTGGAAACCTTAACCTCCCCCCGTTATGTAACGTCGCTTTTTTAACCACTCCGCATATGTATGCATATGTGGCAATAAACACATTCTAAACACCGAAGTGTGAAAGTTGCATTTTCGACTATTATACGTATTTACTTTAGAATAGTCTACATCCTTTTGTGGCATTATCCTTGGCTATAGAATGTAATCCGTGTGAGAGGCTAATCAGTGCTGCCACCTTACGGAGCCTGGATAATCAAAGTTAATCCGGCCACAATTCCTGCTTTATAAACAACTGAAAGATTGTATTTCTGTTTATTTGTGTGTGAATATAAGTTTAATGTTGAATACTTTCAATACTATAGTATTATCTTATAAAAGTAAATAGTTATTTTAGTTTTTATTACATAGTTGGCTTGACAGCTAATCAGCGTCTCTACCCTATTCTGGGATAAGGCAGCCCTGATGGCAACATTGGCAGAGCATTATCTGCCAGGCGGATGTGAGAGGATAACATGGGGATAGCCAATAGGGAACGTAGGCCCTTACTACAGAAGACATGAATTGAACATTACACGACACAATCATTTATATATGCATTTATTATATTTGGTTAAAGTCACCACATTCTATATATTGTTATTTAACACCAAGAACATCACAATTTACTGCGTGCTCGGTGTAAATTACCATAAACCGGATACAACGTTTAAGAGGATCACAGTTTTACAAATACATATATAGAACATGCATAACATTACATATCAATAATTACAACTGGATAATAATTACAAAGTTATACTACCATCCGTGTGAAATTACATTTATACAAGTTCATGAATAACACACTAGGTGTCGGGTCATTGACCATACAGTTTTAAGCCACACAAGATTAATTTTGCCAGATTATTAATTTTGTCTGGTTCACTGTTCTGTAGCATACGAGTAAAATGGTATACATCTGCACTCATCCTATTACATGAAGATATATATTTAGTTCTTAGGTCATCCAACTTTGTACATTCGTATAAAAAGTGAATTTTTAATGAATTTCAATGAAAGTAGGCCCGGTATGACCTGCCATCTGGCGGACAACTGCATGTACTATAAGTCTTCCATTCGACCATGACGCTGAGGCTTGAAAATCGGTCACAAATTTTACCCTGCTTTTTGGCGACATAATTTAAGTGCTACCATCTTGCGGCCTATGATGTCGCTGGCTACGTGTAAGAACTGTTAAACATAAACAACAACTGTTAAAAGAACTGTTAAACATAAACAACAGTTGACACGAGGCACCATCATAAATAAAAATATCAACATTACCCCCATTGCAAATTTAGCCACTATTTCTAGTTAAAATTATAGTATACATCATATGCACATGTAACTCCCAACAAAACACGACGACGCTCCACTATCTACAGTACAGTCAAAATAGTACAGTCTTAGAGTCTACAGACTAACAAAGTTAAAAAGCTTGCGTGTCAAGCAGAACTTCCGCCACATCATGGTCTGATTTCACTTTCAGGCCACCTTCAGGCAAACCCATGGTGCTTTTTGTTCTTCTAAAACAGCCCGTAAAGTTGCCCTAAATTTGTCGTGGTCCTTTTCCGCTTTCTTTGCCGCGGGCGATAGTATTACCGGGCGAAACGTTCTCTACCCGCCATTACTACAAATGACCTTGGAATGGCAAGAAAGATACAACTACAAGCCGGCAACGTAATATCGCATCACGTAATCACGCATTTACGTCTCGGATTTTAGCCACGCCTACAACGGTTTCGAAAACGCCTCGTGGTCGATGTAAACGCGGTAAAACGGTGGCTATGTCTGCTTAATACTTTTATTTAAAAAAAAAACAATATGCGACATGAAAACATCTTTGGGCGAACAATACGTTATGATAGGTATAGTGTATATCATATAACATGTTTTTGCAATAAAAAATTTAAGCCACAAAGATTTCGCGCAGCTTTAACACATTATAGGTCTAGTTACGCTACTGTTGTGTAGCGGCGGCGCGAGTAGCCTAAGTTGAAAACAATGGATGACATCGTACTCGTTGTAAGAGGAAGTAAACTGGGGCACCAACCGGGAAGACAGAACTCATAGATCTACTGGTGTGAACTGGAGTCTGGTCGGTTATGATGTTTGAAAATATGTGGTTTGTTAAATGGTGGATATCATATATAACGGTTGTATTGTTTACTGACAGTAACTGCCACTCTGCGGCTTGGACAGGTAAGTTAACACCAAAAGCCCCCTCCCCCGCGAAGCGTTTGACTATAGTGTCTGGTTGACTTAGATTTCTAATTAATTGTCTGGTTTAAATAATAGACTTGGTGCCGTGTCAATAGTCGCCGTGGCTCTAACCCCGTTCCCAGTCCAAAAGGTGCGCAAATTGAGGGCCAGTAGTCCCTAAACTTAAGTCAGTCAGTATGCAGTTGGTCTAACAGTCACCCTCTTTCTGCCCTCTTTTGATGTTTCTAAATGTAATAATAATAACAATATAGGAATTTACATAGCGCCCGTACTCAATTAAGGTTGGTCTCGGGTGCTTTACACAGAACTGCATAAACTAAATTAAAAATATAATATTATTATAATAAATAAATATTAAATAAATAGTGTAAAAGAGCTAATTTATAAATAGTAAATAAATAAACATTAATTGACATAAATAGTACACATATGAATGCAATAGCAATGTATTTAAGACGAGAGTGACTCAATTGTACGCCTGTTTGAAGAGATATGTTTTAAAGGTTTCTTGAATTATCTTAGGGCGTTAACTAATGTTATGTTCTCGGGCAAGTAATTTCAAAATATTCATTATATTTCATTTTAAATAGGAATGTGTTCTGGCGTTGAGTCACGTAGTGCATATATACAATAAAATGAAATGTGACAAATAAATACAAATTATATATAAGATGTTCTTTAAAATATATTAAAGCTTTAATTAAAATTATATTATGAGTATATTAAAATTTGTATTAAAATTATATGAAAAATTACTATGTTAAGAGTTCACAGTAAATGAAGATTTGGCGTTCAGTACTATCGATCCGCTATTTGAGAACAGGTACACCTACACTCCACACGCATACGGTCCGGCAACACGAACCAGCGTCAGAAAAATAACATGCCCGCCAAAACAGCCAAGTTAGCATTCCAAGGTCTCTACCGCTATCGTTATTTTCCCATCCCAACTCACTAGATATTATCATGCCCAGAAATTCGAAGCAGTCCACGTTATTTCACTAATAATAATGGGAGCAATTCGGGTTGTCGTCTTCCTAAAATCAACGATCATCTCCAGAGTTTTGGACGCATTCAAGTGAAGATTGTTACTGTCACACCACGACTCCAGCCTGTTCACGTCATGGCCGTATTCGGACTCATCTGAGTTCGTCACTAGCCCTTATGTCTCATAATGTGGTGTCATCTGCGAACCTTACAAGTAGTACGGAGGAGTGATGGGAAACACAATCATTTTGAGAACATGGGAAATAGAAGCGGGGAAAGGATACATCAATGGGGAGTTCCAGTATTCAAGAAAAAAGTTCCGGAGACAATATCGTTCATTTTAACAACCTGTGGTCTCTGTAGAAGGTAGTTAAGAAGCCAATAACACACTGACGCGTCTAGTGTCAGCAGATGAAGCTTGTCAAATAGTTTCTGAGTGATGACCGTGTTGAACGCGGAACTGTAATCTACGAAACACACACACACACACACACACACACACACACACACACACACACACACACACACACACACACATATATATATATATATATATATATATATATATATATATATATATATATGTGTGTGTGTGCGTGTGTGTGTGTGTGTGTGTGTGTGTGTGTGTGTGTGTGTGTGTGTGTGTGTGTGTGTGTGTGTGTGTGTGTGTGTGTGTGTGTGTGTGTGTGTGTGTGTGTGTGTGAATAACTGTTCCGAGACTACAAGAGTTGCAGCACAAAGTGCAGGGCCAAGGCAACATCATTATCAATACATCGGGTTTCACTGTAGGCGAACTGGAGTGATTTATACTGGAGTTGGTGACAGATTTCAGATATGTAAGGGCCAGTTGCTCCAACACCGTTATCACCACTGACGTCAGAGTCACGGGGTGGAAGTCGTACTGGACTTCTTCGATACAGGAATTGTGGTCGCTGCCTTAAACAAAACAGGAACAGTGTGCTGATGGGGAGAGACTTTAAATAGTCGCGTGAATACAGGTGCTAATTATATCCACCATACAAGCTCCAGTGGCTGACTGTTCACAGGCCCTGTTCTCATCACAATTGATTGGAAAATGTATTTGTATGTCGTCCGCGTAACAATGGTAACGGAGATGATTTATTTTCACTATTTTCTCCAAGGGGCTTGGTGCACATGCAGTACAGTTGCGATCCGAACACAGACCCTTGTGGCAACATAGATGTCCTTTACATGAAGTCGCGGGGCCGACCGACACACGTTGTGTCCGGCCGCTGATATTGCATCGCAGCGCAATCGAGGATTTCTGCAGTCACACCAAATGAGTACTGACGTTTATGCATGATGCCATGGTCGATAGCGTAAAACGTATAACACAGATCTAGCATGACCCAGACGACTACACGTTGTTGATTAAGAGCTTCTGCGATGTCGTTCTAGACTTTCACTAGAGCTGTCTCTGTTGAGTAATTATTTCGGTAAGCCGACTGGTGATTATCGTTCAGATTGTCGATGTCCAGATTAACTTTTGAACGATGTTCAACCACTTTCTCGAGGCCTTTCGACACGTACGGCAAGCTTGACACATGCCGATAAGTATTAAAAACTTCCTGCCTTGCCTTTTACGTAGCGGTTTCTCAGCTGCACACTATGCAAATAGCTCATTTGAAGCGAACAAAACGCACGTTAACTCACGCATGAAAGATAATTGCTCTGAACCAGGTATGCTGCTAAACCAACTTTAACTCGCACATGGAAACCGGTTGCCGTAAATCCAGGTACAAGCTGTTGAAAATCAATTGCTACAATAAAACAAAATATTAATAACAACAACAAATGCGTGACAACCACCATAACAGAAAGCAACGCAACAGCAGTATCAAGTTCACAAGAACAACCTTGAAGAGGCAGAGGTGGCACAGCATTAGAACCCTAATGATAGCCACTATGGTCAGATGAATCACGGCCAACGTATAAGTAGTGAAGTGAACCAAACTCAAGTGGTCAAGCATAAGTCACTGCTCCAACTGATTAACAGCTTCAGCATAGCTCTGCAAACGATTCAGCTTCTAGAAGATATCTAGCATCATCAAACTATCCCACATCTAATAGTTATCCCCCATTTTATAGTTACCCCGCTACGTTTTGTTACCATGCATATTGTGATTATCCCGCTTCTTGTTATATTATGTTATATTCCCTCATCTTCTGGTTATCTAACAGCTTCTTCCAAAGATATAACCAAAATCTACAAAATGTTTCTATGCTAACTTTGGAGATGTTGTGAAACTGTCTTTTTGGGGACACTGTAAATGTAGTATAGTGTACATATATGTGACCATTTACCTATACTTTGTTTAATGGGTAAACGGAAGCCTTTAAAAAACCTAGTGATCCGTTAATTTATATGCAGACATAGTCCGCTATCGAACATGTACATTCAACATAGGAAATCTGCTCACCGCCAAAATAACTGCACGTACCTACATTAATCTGATAGAGATAATGCGTAAAGAAACTGTTTTGAATAATTTCACTGCTTACTTCATCAGATACACTTTTTAAAGAACATCGACATATTTGAAATTTCAAAAATAGTTTTATATTACCTTCAATACAAATATATACTGGAAAAGTGTTATTCAGAATGACTTATATTTATGGTCTTACTTTAAAAATACTGAACAACAATCAATAGTTTTCGTGAATAAAACATAATAATAAATTCCATAATTGCGCTAACTTCTGACATTATATAAGCACTGCCCGGTCATTAGTGGTTTCTTAGATATGTGTAAAGGTTATGATACTTTTGATAAAACAACTAAGACACTGTGGAATAAGGGGTACTTTACTTGAATAGTTTAAGAGTTGTTTCTCAAACCGGAAAACATACGTTACATGTAGTAATGTTTTACTTCAGCAGTATCATTTATGGTTGTCCGCAAATGTCTGTGCGTTTGTATTATACATGTAAATGACCTTCTGCTTTTTGTATAAAAAAAAAAGTGCAAACCATATTATTTACTGATGACACTAGTCACACTACTATATACAAGATTGAAAACCAGATAAATAATATTTATAAAGATATGCATATTTTATATAATGACGTTAACTCATTGTTGACTGGTTTTACGCAAATACGCTATCCCTACATACTTCCAAAACAAAATGCATGCTACTCTGTATATCCCGTTCTCCATATAATTAGTTTTAACAATGTATAAAATGTCTTGGTCTTCATACATATGAAAGACTTGGTTGATTAGAATATACAAATGCATGCGGAAATAAACTAACCAGTGCTTTATACGCACTTAAGACGATTTATTTCACTTTAGTTTACCCGTATTTGACATATTGTATTATCCTGGGCTGTGGAAATCCACATCTAAAACGTAATTAACGAAATTATGTAAAAGAAAATCGTTCGTTCCACACCTAAAAGAAATTACAATCAAACAAAGTTAACGTTAAGCGTGTAGCGACAAATGTTGATACACGAATTATGTACACACCCATTTGAATGTCATGCCTGCTCTGAATTACTTGCACAGTGCTTTGTTTCTACAGATCCATGCAGTCAAGTGGATCTGCTCTTCATCTTGGACATGTCAAGCACCGTTAACAAAATTGACTCGAGGAACTCGGATTACATTCTTGGTTTCGCTAAATCAATTGTTGACCAGCTTGTAATTTCTCTTAATGGTACCCATGTTGGAGTTGTCTTGTCTGGCAACAATGGACTACTGAAGATAAAATTAAATGAATTTACTGATGCAGACCTGTTGAAGGCTGCCATTTATAAGTTAGAATTTAAAGACCAATGGACAAACATATACGGTGGACTGGAGGAGGCGAAGAATGCATTCAAGCCTGCCAACGGCGCCCGGTACAACGTAACCAAAGTGGTGATCTTCATAACCGATGGTGAAAAAGCAAATGACAGCTACCCAGATCCATCAGCCGCTGATTTGAAGAACTCTGGGGTTGAGGTGTTTGTCGTATCACACAGCCACTACTTCAGCAAGAACGAGAGCACGATGAAACTTGTTAAGTCGATCGCATCCGAACATCTAGTTGACCATCTGTTCATCAGTGACGACTTCGGCAACTTGAAAAACTATGTCCAGACGTTCAAGGACATAATAGACAAGTCATGTGCAACACCAAGCGCAACTTCATTTGCGATATCTATCACCACAGAAACGCCAGCTATCGCACGTACGTTCATGAATTGGTATTCATTCAGCATTGACATGCTTGTTCGGGTAAACTCAGTGTCTTAAACTCCGTTTTCATCTAGAACAGAAACATGTGTCCACACTGGTCATGACACAAACTTATGCACACAGTTATGACAGAACCAATTATATTTGAAACTATTTTGGGTATAAGGCAGTTGAACGTTACTTTAATGTTATATCAGCTATACGGCTATGTCACAATTAAAGCAATTCAAATTTGTTTCCATAGCGGTGGAGTATAGCTCTGCTGATTCGTACAGTCACGTCACTATTCAGGTCAGCTTGGTTCGGTTCAGTAGTGAGGTTCTCAATGTGAATAGTGGGCATCAATTGTTATGGAAATTTGATGGGCGTCACTGAATAAGAGATTACGTTTGGAGTACGAACATATACAACACATCAACTATTTTGTTGGCTTGCTGCTTTTCTTCAGCCAGCCGTTTCCTTAACCTATCCCCACTTTTCAAATACCGTAACATATTGGTTCATTTCATATTGTCAGTATATTTTTGCCTAAGTTCCGAAACGGCGGCAGGTGGGATTGAACCGGTGTCCCCTCGATTGACGGTCCGGCGCTCTAGATACCGCGCCAACACCGCTTCTGTCAAACATCTGGCACGACGACGTCACATCTTAACTGACAAGTATTGTCACCTGTTCAAATACGTCCAATCTTATTTAAATTATTCCACGATCTAAGGTTTCATATGAAGTTCACAAAACGTTTTGATTTTTTGGATATCTTTATTATTTCCGACGTAATTGAACTTCTTGTTCTCAGAAAAAGAGCACGTTTTGAATTGAATCTACTGAAATTTTTGGTGTGAAATAAACAGTTATTTGATATAAAAACCATGCTGATATTATCTGACCTTAACCTAATTAGTTGACCTTCGTTGCATATTTGACCTACATTGTTTAGATTAACGGCATAAATGTTATGTTAATCATTAAAAATGGGATCTTGCGTATGCATGTAGTCACACATACATACAAACATGTATGTACGTGTCGTGGCAAGACCCATTGGCAATGTGCCAAATGCACGTTTAGCGGAATGTTTTTTATTACAAAGCTTACAACACTCCCAAAGCTGTAGCTTTAATT
>OZ024859.1:34839992-34869992 GCA_964017155.1 Oasisia sp. SBJ-2009
ACCATTCTCACAGGCTGGAGTTTGTTTAAATATACTTCTTAATTATAATACTATTGGGCATTTGATAGCATGCTTAGGATCTTGTTTAGTGCTATTTTAATTATGTTCTGTCACAGGGTCGTCGAAGAGGGAAACCTGGTGCTTAAATGCTATAAAAATTAGGTTGTGTTTATATTTATATTTTGTATTTTATATTTATATGTGTATATGTATATTTACATTTATATGTATTTTTTATTTATATATGTATGTGTATATGTATATATTTATATTTTGTATATTTATATGTCTACATGAATATATTTATATTTACATTTTCACTTTCATTCATATTTATAAATATAAATTCATAGATCTAGATTTAGATTTATATCTAGATTTAGATTTACATCTATATTTAGATTTAGTTATGCATATATGTGTATGTATATATTTACATTAATGTTTTTGTTTATTACTAGCGATGTCAGAAATGCAATGCTCTGTTTATTTAATGCAGGAACTCAGAAATTCATATTTTCAGAAGTCAACGTACTAATGATTGTGACATTGTTAATCAGTAATCTATGAACCATGTGGACATTATTCCACATCTTATTTATTTTACATCTTATTCCAGGTGCTATTTCTAATCTTATGCTACATATTATTCCTTGTTTTGTGCGAGATATTATTTCACGTACTATTCCAATTACAACTTCACAATAATTATGTAAATTTATGACGTAGCTAATGTTGTTGATATTATGATGCAGTCATTGTATGCATGTGACCTGTGAATAAATGCAAAACAATTCAGTATTTGAAGCAATCTAATTAATATGTTACTTCGTGCAACTCGTCAGCTGATTTCCACATATGAATGACTGGCCAATGTAAATGACTGTTTTATATGGGTGACTGACCCATGTTGGTGACTCTCCCGTGTGGATGACTCTCCATCTGGTAACTATTCTATGTTGGTGACTATCCCACATAGGTGACTGTCTCATGAGGGTAACTATCCCCTGTGATAACTAACCCATGTGGTTGATTGTCCCATATGGGTAACTATCCCATGTAGGTAACTAACCTATGTGGGTAACTATCTCATGTGGGTGACTATCCCATGGGGGTAACTATCCCATCTGGTTGACTGTCCCATGCGGATGGGTGTCCCTTGCGGATGAGTATCCAATCAATGTGTCTACTTAAAAAGTAAATTATTCCAAATAATTATTTTGTTCTTTTATGTATGTTGATAGAGCGAGTATAAAAATGTGCGTGGACCTTGGAGCAGATGCAAGAACAACATTCCAAAATCAGTAATAATTTAAAGGGAATAACAACACCTAAGGATTGAATATTTGTATTGTATTACATCCTTTTATATTATATTTCCATACCCACCAAGCCAAATGAATTAGACGTTCCACACTTTATGCAATGCCTGCGGACTTTTTCGACCTCTTGTGCATTATAGCGACGGAATTCCATCCGGAAAGCATTGTGAGTATTTTGTACTCGTTAAACGTGTTAAAAGGCCTGCGTTTTGTGGATGTATCACAAACTGACTTTATAACAAGACAATAATCTGATTACAACGTCACGGCATATAATCCAAGTGTATCAATCCGTCTGCAAGTTGTCTGCAAGAAGAGCGTAAACAGGCGAAATCAAAATATCGTATCGACGCAGGCAGAGTTAAGTTTGGCCAACATCCGAATGTCCTAACTGCTGGTAATGATTTGCATATAATATAAAATATGTAGGTATTATTGTCACTTCAGAGCAATAGCATTTTAGGCTTTATGCGAATGTTGCTAATAATAGGCGCGTTAAGACTTATATGATATGTTGTAGTTGTGCTAACACACACGTACTACTGCAGAGTCCGTAGGTTTATGAATATTGTAATTCAATGTCACTTTTTTTGGAATTATGTTGTGTTTTCTATTATGTTGACAGTTTTATGGTGTGTTTTAAGTAAATAAAGATAAGAAATAGTGCATTATATAGGAAGTGTCCTAGGTGATAGACCAGTGTCCCCCATTACGCACATAACGACGCAGACATTTTCACAGTATGACCCATAGATTTTTGCTCAGGAAGTCATAATAACGCACAATGTTTCATTCGTGCCTGCCACCGCTGAAGAAGACGTTTTACTCCTCTTCGTCTGATCAATTGGAAGAACGATTACCGATTGAACAGACGAGAAAAACTTGTTAACAGGGTTCTCCCCCTAGCGGAAACTCCCTTATTTAGATGTGCGCACGCATACAGTTGGCATTCATTTGATTTCGGCAAAATGTCACTGATTCACTGGCTTTCGTATTGGCCTCTACTCTAGGCTAGCGCTGCCGATCGCCAATTGCGCCATAGTCGAAACCGTTTGCTATTTGGCGAAAATAAATAAAAACTCTTCGCTAAATTTGCGAAATGTTTTAGTTGTTATTAGTGAATTTATCATCAGTACATGACTGCCCGCCTCCGTTGAAATTGCCTTGAAATCGGACATCAAACCGACCCAAATAAAAACAAAGTAAAGGCAGTTCTTATATAGCGCAGTATCCAGTCCTCAGAACCGCTCAAAGCGCTTTACACTTTACTTCCCTGACAGACCTGTTCACTCACACACCGTCTCTGCTTCTCTGGGAAGCATCCAGTCATATGCTACAATTAAGACCTGAGATCTGCTCGTACACATATCCACCACTGTCTATAGCCAGTTACTCATTTATTCAGCTGAGTGAACTGGAGCAATGTAGAATGAAAAAACTTGTCCAAGGTTTTAACACCGCAGCCAGGATTCGAACCCGGGTTCTCGTAGTCGACAGTCCGAAGCTCTACCCCTGAGCCACTGCGCTCTACATAAATAACATAAACTACATAAATAACCAGTCAGTGTGACGTGCCCTGCACGGTTAACGACAGGTTGCTAATCCCTTTGAGTTAGCCAAGTTCACAGACAATAGCAGGGCTTAATTCAATCAAGTATTGTGTTGCCTGGACAATGGAGACCTGTTCGACATACTGTTGACACTAGTTGTAAGTTAGATACGAATACAACGCCGTACCTAATTCATGGCTATTTTAAAAGTCTCATCAACAGAACATTATTACAGATTGAAAGATGCATATAAAACACATCTTAGTAATTATAGCCTTTTAATCAGTTAGTGAACAGACAAATGCTGTTTAAGAATGGGTTATAATGATGTTAATGCAATGTTTGAATCATTGCAGAGCAACAAGAGTAGAGTAGATTGTTATGTATTATTTGGCCATATGTTATACAATTTTCTCTTCAAGCTTCTGCTACATTGTTAATTTTGATGGTTGATACATAAAAGTCAATGATAATGTCACGACTAGAAATGGCAGTAAACTATCACATTGTCATGTCTTGTGTTTATTTGCGATTTTCTTTTAAACAAAACGTTAGCCAAAAATAATTTTTAGTTTGTTGATTTTACTGTTTGTTGAGTGACTGACAGCAATTACAGTGTAAATTTGCTCAGCTGATTGAGGATGACCCCTAAAAATTACAAAATTACCCCAACAAATTTGGAGAGAGGGTCATTGTGACTCTTGATATCTAACCCTATGGGGAACACTGGCCGATATAAAAATTGGTGTCAACTAGAAATGAACTATTTATTTTACAGAAACTCATGTTCAGTAGTATTGGGAAAGGACAGACACACGCTCAAAGACAAAGTCAAGCGAAGACTCGACTGAGAAGAAGAATAATAGCTATTGCAAAACTGATTAAATTAGATTTAATTTAATTTAAATATAGTCTTTGACGCTAAGATAGCACGTGATCGCCTTGCTAATTTTCTTTCAGCTTTCCGCGGGAATTGCTCTGCTGTCAGGTTAATAACCGAATTTATACTACAAATGAATATTTATTTATTTTAGAATATTATAAAATGTTTCATATAATCTTAATCTATGTATTCATGGAAAACGAATATTAGGTAAAGCCTTGTTTCTGTGCCCTTTAACATACTAATACATAATTACTTTATTTCTTATTTTTAGAGGGTGGATTAGACGTAGCAGAGTTGAAGGTGATAATTGGCACATCAAAGACCATCAACTGCAGCGTGACCGGTTTGCCACCGCCCAGTGTCCAGTGGAAACGCTTGACCCCTGGCAACAACAGCAAACTGGCTAATGCATCTATAGGATACTCACTGCTGAAATTTGACCCTTTCGAAGAGACTGATGCTGGACAGTATATCTGCACTGCATCATACCTGGATGTTGATACTAACTGGACAATCAGTGTCAATGTTAGTGACGGTAAGTTGAATTCGTTTTTCGTTTTTCGTTTTCAAATTTACGAACGAAAAACGAATTTGTTTTTCGTTTTCAAAAGTGAAGTAAGAAAAACGAAATACGGATTCGTTTTAAGTTTTTTTGTTTTTCTTACTTCACTTTTTGAAACGAAAAACGAAAAGCTATTCGTTTTTCGTTCGCAAGTTTAAAAACGAAAAAGGAAAAGGTATATCAGTGGATCATCGTAGATAAATAAACACTTTTAGATAACATATTTTAACCCTATGTAGTTCCATACATAATATATATATATATATATATATATATATATATATATATATATATATATATATATATATATATATATAACAATGTAAAAAAATACGTTTTCTATCGATAATCTGTTTTGCGCCAAAGGTTCTGCTCGTTGACTTAATTTATCACTTTTCCTTTCAACGAAAATCCATATTAAAACAACATTCCTGATAAAATCTGAATTATTGTGTAAACAGGACATTGGTAAACATTAAACAATAACGTGTCAGGTGAAGATGTTTTCTTGTTCTTATGATTGATGAACAAAGCACTTTAAACTTATTGAACACCATGTATATAAACATACTTAACTTCTGGGTTCGTCTCATGTGGGTCTGTCACAAATGGGTTTGTCCCGTGAGGGTATGTTCCATGAGGGTCTGGCCCAGGTGATCTGTCCAATGTGGGCCTGTCCCATGCCGACCTGCCTCATGTGGGTCTGTCACGTGTGGGTCTCTTCCATGTAGGTCTATCCCATGTGGATTTGCCCATTAGGGTATGCTTCACGTGGATTTGTCCCATTTCGGTTTGTGTTTGTGTGTGTGTGTGTGTGTGTGTGTGTGTGTGTGTGTGTGTGTGTGTGTGTGTGTGTGTGTGTGTGTGTGTGTGTGTGTGTGTGTGTGTGTGTGTGTGTGTGTGTGTGTGTGTGTGTGTGTGTGTGTGTGTGTGTGTGTGTGTGTGTGTGTGTGTGTGTGTGTGTGTGCCATGTGGTTGTCCTATTTGGATGAATGTGATTACCTTGGTCACATGTGGCATTCATAAAAATATATTTCCATATTTCTAATATATATATATATATATAAGAAATACATTTATACGAATGCCACCTGTGACAAGGGTAATCACATTCAACCAAATATGACAACCACATGGCACACACAGCGCGTCTATTTGGGACAATATATATATATATATATATATATATATATATATATATATATATATATATATATATATATATATATATATATCACATATATATATCAACTAATATCAACTTATATTAACTAATAATCATTATATACTAATGTATTATGACGATTTGCATGTTCGTGTTATGATAGAGTGTGACTTGATCTCCACACCCCCGGAGACCTACAACGTCACACTTGGTGGCAATCACACCTTCGTATGCAACTCCAGTGCGCCGGTAACATGGACAAGAAGAGATGGGGCACCTCTATCTCAGGGGAATACGTTGTCTTTGACGAATGTGCACCAGAAGCAAGAAGGAGTCTACAACTGCTTCTCATATACCTCCATTTGCTCACAAGTTGTGCGCTTTAAAATCAATGTACTTCATCAGTGGGGTAAGCGTGCTTTGTCAGTATCAATCATTGGAGTTCAAAAGCCCATTTTACCCTACCCAAATTTGACGACAGATTCTGTTTAGTAAGAGATTTTTCTTATTAGCTTATTATCTCATAGAAAGAGTTCCTGCTGAGCATACCCAGTGCCATTTCTAGGATACTGATAATTACCACACCACCATCCTCACAGCAGAGGTTGTCTAAATATACTACTTAATTAAAATATTATTGGGCATTTGATGGGCATGTTTTAGGATCTTGATTTATCGCTATTTTAATTATTATATTGTCATAGTGTCTTCGAACAGGGAAACCTGGAGCCTAGGTGCTATATAAATTATGCTGTTTTTATAGGTATACCTATGTTTATGTTTATATGTGTTTATGTTTATGTTTATGTTTATGTTTATGCCTATGTTTATGTGTATGTACATTTATATTCATGTACATATGGATATTTATAATTAAAGTTATTATTAGTATTACAAACGACGTCATAAATGCAATGCTCCGCTTATTTAATGCAGCAACTCAGAAATTCAAATTTTAGAGGTCAACAAGCTAGTGATAGTGATATTGTTACTCAGTAACTTCTGAACCATGTGGACATTATTCCTCATCTTATGTATTCTATATCTTATTCCAGGTGCTATTTCTAATCTTATGCTGCATACTATTCCTTCTTTTGTGCGACATGTTATTTCACGTATTATTCCAACTTCACAACAATTATGATGTGGATTTATGACGTAGCTACACTTTATGCAATGCCAGTGGACTTTTTCGAATATGCGTATTTTTGCCACGTTTTCTAGATGCCTTAATTGTGACGTCAGCGAAAACGCTGGCATATATTTTGTAAAATGTTTTATTCGTGTCGAACCGTAACATAAATATTTGTTCAGCTGTGATGATTAGTGTTTATATTACATTGGACTATCACACAATAATTTATCATGACGCTCATTTCGACTTAAAAACTGCTCTGAACATATAGAAAGGGTCCGCCTGATATCAGTATGTCACCTTTGACGCCACGATACCAGGTAATCGCCTTGCTAATTAACTTTAAGCTTTTTCGCGAGAATCGCTCTGCTGTCGGGTTTAGAACCGGATTTATACTACAAATAATTTTTTTATTTTTTTTTGGTCAAATGTTACATATAATTTTAATATTATATGAATACATGGAAAACAAATGTTAGGTAAACCCTTGTTTCTATATTCCCTTAATATATTAAAACATAGTTTATTTCTTATTTTCAGAGCGTGGATTAGACGTAGCGGAGGTGACGGTGAAAATTAACACATCAAAGATCATCAATTGCAGCGTGACCGGTTTGCCACCGCCCAGTGTCCAGTGGTCACGCTTGACCGCTGGGAACAACAAAAAACTGAGTAATGCATCTAAAGGATACTCACTGTTGAAATTTGACCCTTTCAAAGAGACTGATGCTGGAGCATATATGTGCTCTGCATCATACCTGGATGTTGAAACTAACTGGACCATCAGAGTCAACGGTAACAACGGTCAGTAGCATATATATTATATATATATATATATATATATATATATATATATATATATATATATAGTTGACAAGAGTCACCTCTTTGGTCATGGACTCTTTCGGTGCCGTTGGGGACTGGGGGCAATGACTTTGTAGTGTTTTGCATGCTGGTGTATTTGACCTACCTTTCCACGCTGGTCAGTGCGGGTTGGAAGGGGCAGGCGATATAGGGTGATGGAATTATCCAACTTTCGACATGGTATATATATATATATATATAGTTCAAATCGAATATACATACAGTTGTATATATATATATATATATATATATATATATATATATATATATATATATAGATATATATAGATAGATAGATATATATATATATATATATATATATATATATATATATATATATATATATCGATTTATATATATATATATATATATATATTCGATTTGAACTTTGAAAGAGAACTTTGTCACGAAATCGTTAATTTCCAGGGACAAACATTTCAGTGTGACACTTCATAACCGAGTTTTCCGGACTCCGTGCTATGGGGCTTGTGTACGAGCCATGCTGGGACTGCAAATTTACGTGTTGTATTTTTACCTGGAATAAAGTAATTTGTTCTTTGGTATCACACGTTACAAACGTTTCAGATAGAAACACGATTTGCAAACTTGTGAAGTGTACTGATGAAAATTGAAATTGCTCTCAAGGAAGTCGTATTTGTAATTGTAGTGACGCTATCCCTGTCTCAACAGTCAAAGGATGTGAGTTGGTATGCCGGCATTGCTATCGCTCTTGTTGTTGGTGCCAGCATAATCATCTCGGTGATAATCATCTCGGGCATCAGCTGGGTCATTTATCACCGAAAATCATAAGGTATGTCAATTCATTGAAAGATAACAATAACAAACCAGGTTCGTAAAAATGCATTCGTTGTTATAACATTTCCTTAAAATCAAGACTTGTTCGACGATGTGTTGAACTGTTATCTTAATGCTTTGTTACACAATGTCTTTTCCATTACTGTCGTTCATGTATTATCTTGCACTACCATTACCGGACACTAACTTTGGTTGCCATATACTTATATTTGGTTGAGCCAGTTTGGTCTACCCCTGGAACACTTAGCATTGCAGTTTTTGTAAAAAAAACAACTGTGAGCATGTTGTCACAATGCAGTAATGTTCTAAAGGTTATGTTTGAAAATATATTCAGTACTGAATAGGTATACTTAACATACTAGTAAATGAATGTCTGCCATTATATTATAGAACAGTTCATGCCCTAACCACCAGGAGAGCGGGCGCTGCATTGAGCGTTGCATTGGTTACCTCTTTAGCATACTTTAAAAATCAGACACAGTAATGTATGACCTTTGACCTTTATCATTCCTCTTCTCCGCTCTATTTGCATAACCCACTGTTACAACATAGCATAGTGCATAAGATAAATAGAACATTGTAACATAGCTCATGCGCAATGAAGTTTATCTATTCCCAGAAAATACATAATGAACCCTACCTCCGCACCGCACACATAAGGGGCGCAATAACCTTATCTCTTGCTCCGTGCCGTATCTCCAGGGTTACAATTTGACTTTTGATCGAACTTTTAAAATACGATACACGAATTTTGGGAGTATTATGTCATAACCTATACATCAGGGAAGCCACATGTTTATTACCTATCCACTAGGGGCGCTGTATGACCTTTAACCTTGCTCCTTTGTCCTTGCTATACGCCGCACTACCAACCTATGATTTGTGCCTACTATACTACTAAGACCTATTCAGCAGCGATCTTCTTGTGGGGACTTAGTTCTTATATTCAATTCTAACATTGGAAACTCTTTGGAACACGTACCCTCATAGTGATAGATCGGTCAAAACAACTACACAAGTCTTCTGTCATTCAAAAACTAATCGTTATCACCATCCATACCCAACATAGTTCCCAGGAGTATCGTATTGACAACTTCTATACTGCTTATCGAATTTGAAATTTACCAACCCAGTTTTCTCGATGCGCCGCTGAGCTTTGTTTTCTTTTTGCGCAGTACTATTTACCGTATAATTGTGATTATCATGACTGCTGCTACTGCTACTGCCACTATTACTACTACAACAACTACTACTACTACTACTACTACTACCACTACCACTACCACTACCACTACCACTACCACCACCACCACCACCACCACCACCACCACCACCACCACCACTACCACTACCACTACCACTACCACTATCACTACCACTACTACTTCTACTTCTACCTACGCCGATAATCGCCCACCGAAGCTCGATGCGTATTTAAGTTTCATATTTATCTTAAACGCCGATCCTGGGTCGCGCCGAATGTTCACCGTCCGTGCTAGGTATCTTACTCCATCTTTAACACTGTATGGCAATATGTGAAAGCTTACAGGGACGTAAGTTACGCTGTTCGAAATACTATGCAGCCAGGAACACAACAGTAAACCATGGCATTGCTAGGGCTATGCTAAGGGTGGTATTGCAACTGCCCTCGTTTTCGATCTAAGATGGCGCGAGTGCGGGAAAGGTCAATTAGTAAGTTATGTATTAGTATGTATTATTTTGGCCGAACAACGCTGGTAATACAGCTGAAGTGAGGATTGTTACATTTGGTAATTTCAATTTACTCAACTGTAGACATCAAGGCTTGATATGTCATGTAACCCATGTCATTATGCAGCTATTTTATTTATGTTTTAGTTAAGGAACCTACACGACAATTTGTGCACCAATAACGACAGCGGAGCAGCTTTATGAAGATACTGATTCAACCGTACAGTCGAGGCATACTTACATCAATGCCAAGCCACATGACACGTCTAATGATTTATTATGGCATATGTGCGATACAAGTTTTGAAAAATTACCTGTACGGTGTATATGGACTGATGTGATTAGTCAGTCTCAAGCATTTGAAACCATGCGTATTAGGTTACTACTATTCTGATTGAAATAACGGATATGTGCGATAATGTCTTGTGTATTTCAGGCATTTGGATACCAGTATGTAAACTACAGTATTCACTAAAACAATAAAAAAGTCATAATGGTAAAATATGTTGATCAATTTGGAATAGTAATTACCATAATATTAGATTCAACGATATCATGGAAACTTAAGTCAACGTTTCGTTTTTAAAGGCATCGGCTCTTTTCCACTGGGAATTGATCTCTGGGAATTCTGTTTTGCCTACCCTCGCTATAGTATAGTGAACATGGTATCCCATAATTGTCTTAGATGTGGAGCCCAATATCATGGCTCATAGTTAATATTGATGTGGAATGCTTTAAACAAGAAGCCACAATACGTTACACACAAATGTTTTACACTAAACTATGGAAATTTTGCAAACGTGACGAAAGGCAGGATGTGTTGTCAGCATTGTCAGCAAGATCTCGTAGATCTTATCAACACAATAGTCAAAACAGACCAAGCTAACGAACGAAGAAGAGCCCGAATGGCTGTATTGTTATTGATATGTTAATGATATGGAAGAAGGATGAAACGTTCAAACACCTAGTGTATCGGGAAAAGAATACTTCCTAGTAACATGATAGTATCTACTATCCGCTACAGTAGAAAACATTTGTCAACAGAGTTGTAATTAACAATTATAACAAGAATGAAAAGTGTGTGAGAATCTGAAGACAGAAGAAAAGTCACAAAGGAAAGACCAAAGAAACGACAGACAAGAACAAAAATTAATGCATGGTCATTGTGTCATATGTTGCATGTCAAATGGATTTTATAGACAGTGATAATAAGTACATTTTTGTACATACCAGTTCATTTGCTAACAGTGGTTCAAGGTTCACCAGAGTTATAGGAGAAAGGCCCTAGTTTCACTAACGCACCGCATCTATTTATTGTCCGCATATTTTCCGTGTACAACCAACTACCAGTTACTACAGCGATCAGTGTTAGGACCTGTATTATTCTTACTTTATATCAATGATTGTGGTGGTATATCAAGCAAAGTATGCAGGTTCCGGTCATATGGCGCGACTGTATGTCGTATGCAAAATAGCGGACACAAACACAAATTCAGTTTGTACGAAGCAATGAAAAATTACGGCCAGTACATCGACACAATACACGCGTAGATCGATAACTGATGCCAAGAATCTAGATATACGACAGCCGTAGACGTGAATGACGATTGTCTGTTCCTGGCTATCGACGACATCCAACGCATCCAAAACACCAGAATCACCCATATTGCCGGCATTGGGCGCTGCTTGTTCTTCGACTACTTCTCCTTAAAGATGACTTGTCTATCGTCTCTTTTCACACTGGTCACTTGACTTCGAAACATCGGCGGGATTCAGAATGTGTGTCGAGTTAAAGAGAGAAAGTGTGTGCGTGCGTGCGTGCGTGCGTGCGTGCGTGCGTGCGTGCGTGCGTGCGTGCGTGCGTGCGTGCGTGCGTGCGTGTGATGAAGGCCACCGACGATGGTCGAAAAATCGACTTGAGTCGAAATTTATTAGTTGTGTATAAGGAATCTTCGAATGTGATCCGTGGGATATACATTTTCTATTGACCAAGCAGCAAACCTCAAGAATTGAGGCTATTTAAATACCACGGCGTCGCCACTGGGGCGTGGCTTAAGGAGACACATATTGGCGATAGTTTATAAACGTTTGTTGATCGTCATTTCAGTTAGTACGCCTAGTTCTGGGTAACATTTTACTAATTTAGAATATGAAAAACTTAAACAGTGTCAACAGATCGCCCTTCCACCGTCTGCCAGCATGGTGTTGTCTGACCGAATCGACACTAGAGTGCTGAATTGAAGCTCCAGGGTCAGCCCAACTAATATTCATTTTGTTTCGACGTTATTGAACATAGCACTTCAAGCTGCCATGGCTGTTTTAATTGGCGGTGGATGAGAATGTAAAGTATGCTGTTAGTGGTCTATTCCGATTTTGTCTATATAAGATAGATTGTACAACTAACAATTCTATGTTGCTTTTATCTGTCATCGTATTGTAGAACTGGTGTTTGTTTGAAACATACGCAAATCGATTTTCAAGAATACTGCGTGCACCATTCTGAAGCAGTTCAACATCCCGTATCGTGTCAATTCTACACAGAAACGGATGTTTCAATGCATTCGGCTTGATAACCAATATGGCGTTCCTGGAACGGCCAACGCATGACTATTGTTAGACACCAATCCCATATTACTGATTCATTAACACCCTTTATCAACGCGTACCCTCATCAACAAATCAAATTTTACAAGCTGTTGACAATGTATTGGGTAATTTTAATTATCGTTGTCTTTTTATCAATCGCAAATGCAAGTTGATTTGCATGTGAAATGCAGGCAGTCTTAGTATGTCACATGACGTCATTGTATTTTCGTATAAGAGAAGTTGTACTCAATCATACTCTGGGTGGCTCCTCCGAGACCAGCCAGCCCAAGGCTGACACTCCCGGAACCTTGGTTGTCATGTTTATTTGATTAAATGTATATTTTGTATGCGTACAAGAACTGTTCTATTCATCATCATCGTCGTCGTCACCATCGTCGTAATGATCATCATCATTGTGCAGCCGTCGTGTCCAGTGGTTGGACAAAGGCCTCAGCATGCTGTTTCCAGACCTGCCTGTTGAGTGAACCTCCAACGATATGGCGCACGTTCCGGATGACATAACACACATTCTAGATGACGCTGCTGTCGCTTCGTATTACCGGCGTAGCCTGTTTCCTGAAACTGTGTTACTCTTAGCCAGGAGAAATTCAACTAGCCATTGAAAATTGTAACAATATTTTTTTAAATAAATTTAGCCCTCATTGTTCCAATTGGGCTAATCAGTGCTAGTAACCATTTCCTCCTACTGATCCAATCACGTGACTGCGAAAGAATTACGTCACAAACAGCGCTGTGAACGGCAGTGCAGGCGAAGACAAACTTTCATGCTAATCGTTCGCCATCGAGATGGAGAATCAAATCAAGCCATTCACGGAGAACATTTACAAGAAGTAACACGAACATCTAACAGATAAGTTCAACCGATTATTATCATTAACAATTTATTTAACTTTTCTATTAATTAATCTTCGGCGTTCCATCTGGAACAGTGGGTAGGGCACAGACGACAAATCAACAGGTTATTAAGAGAAGTGTCTGTAAATATGAAAAAAGCTAAGTTAAGTAGCCAACTATGAAGAACATTTCCCATACATTACACGAAAAAAATATCATATAACCACGGACTTATATACACTGGACTGCTGTCTTCTGCCGCTCGCGGCGCTTCGCGAGCGGCGGAGTTAGCTGCAAAGGTCACGAGCTCAGAAGAGGTAGTCCTGACTTCCGGTCTGCTAGCCACTGCATGGAGTTGCCGAACATCGAGAGGATTCTTGCGGTAAATAAAACTGTTTAATTCAATAATAGTGAGAATTTTCCTAAACGATGAGTGTACCTAGTTTGGTAAATGTTGTGGCTATCTCCAGTGTAGTTCTAAATGGTTTATTTAATTCTATTTTCGTCGTACATGACCTATAATATGCACCGGGGTGCCGGCGTAAATTAACTTAATCAGTTAATCACTTAATCAATGGCGTAAACAATACCGAACTTCCGAAGGCAAGGCAGATTTTTTCTTGGGCAAGTGACGCAAGTTTTAACCAGTCTTGCCATGCGTGTAAGTTCATAGATTTGAATCATATGTAATGTTTAAATACTCAAAATAATTTTATTTAACCGATCTGTTATTCTGTGCTGTCAGTTTATACCTGCCCATGGCCTATGTCATGCCCATGGCTATGCCTAGGCTAGGCCCAAGCCCAGTTAGGCATTGCTAACTGTTTTCAATGTTGACTGCCATTCGCTTGTATTTATTATTTATTTGTGTTATTTTGATTTTGATGAATGTTCATGTGCAATTTATTTATTATGGTCCTGTTTTATGACATTGTTGTGAATAAAATATCATTACAACTATTCCTAATTATAATAAATAATAATGCAATTACTTCTAGAAATGTAAACATTACTAAGAATTATGTATTTGTTATTTCTAGTTTATTTATTTAAATCCTTGGGATGGATATACAATAATTCTGTCATGTGTTTGATTAATTATTGTAGTTATTACATGCACTTTGAATTCTTTTATTTCAGAAATCTCGCACCTGAAAGTTACACACAATACGTGTGTGCATAATTACAAGCTTCATCTGGCTGAAGATGACACAGCAGCATATCTAGGCCGTCTAAAGATACAGTCCCTGTGAACACGACATGTGCACTGCAGTTTTAATGGACAAGAACACAGCATTATTGTATTGTCTGAACAACACTATCTGTCAGTTAACTGTGAAGGTACATAGCTTACAATGTCATCAATATATCATAGACGTCATCTGCATACACTAAATAATTTTGGCTAATAATTTTACATAATTTATCTCACTGAATGTAACACTTAATACACGTTGAATAATACAAACATAATTACAAGACACTGGAATTAGATGGTTTCTGTACGACACGGGACACACTGGATTATGAACATTATTGGGTAGATCTTGCAGAATATTGTGAATATTGCAAAAAGACAGTATTGTGAGGTGGAGTAATGTGAGCAGCTTCTTCATCGTGCACTTTATCCCTATGGAGGGTAACGCAGTCTTGCATTTGGCACACAAGATGTTGGAGTCGGTGACGAAACACTGTGAACATTTATAAACATTATTTCATCAAGTTCATGTTGAAATGCAGAATATCATGAAACGGTAACAATTTATTACTGATCTCTACTGAGCCTGCAGCATTTGTCCAACCTGTAAACACATGGTCACCCATGAACAAGTGAAGTATGACAACTGGGCTTCATTGTCATGGATTAATCTGTTTGTTATTTAGATAATATATATTAATAAGGTTATTTTTTATGTTGTAATGACATGTATTTATTGATGGTTGATCATAATGTTTCATGTGGTTCTAAACACTGCATACATTATATTTACTTCATAATTATTTACTGCAGGCTTTCATATAAAACATAACCATTAGTTGAGTTAGCATGCTAACATTAGCCAATATTAACTTATTAATTAAAGTAGTGTTAATATGAAATTACTGGCTAATGTCTATTTACTACCGTAATTAATGTGAAAATGTTTTAATAATTATGGACATTATGGCCTTTTATGAAGCACGGCTATTAATTATATATTGATTTATTAATTTCATTTATTGGTGGTTTTACAAATTTCATGTTCATATAATATTATAAACATCTTCATGGAAATTGTGGCATTTTACAAAAAAGGTTTCTGTCTTTTGATTGAGGTTGCCTACTAATTATCACCTATCAACTCATTTATTATTACATGACTAGTTAATGTATGCTTATTCTCGTAATCAATGTGATTATGCATCCCGTATGATATGTATAAATATCTTTATATGTATGGACTCGGCTGGACGTAATTAGAATGTTTTAGCCTGTTAACTTGGTGCATTACTTAACTAGGAGTAGCTAATTAACTGAATTAACTAGTGTGAAAAACATAAGTATTAAAAAAATTATTACTCCATTTAATGTATTTCAAAATACGGCAAACAGTATTTTAATAGTTATATAAATAATAAAGTTATGCCATATTAAAGTCACTTATTCAAATATGTATCAACAGAAAACACTAAAATTAGCTCATTTTACCATTATAAGAGATACACAAATTTTGAACATTTTTCAGTCTTTAAATTGCAATAACTTTGGATCTAATAAAGGTATCGTAATACAATTAACAGTTATGTTCTTATTTTTTTGTTGAAGTGCGTACAGCAGGGCTGCCTACTATATTTCCCGTAACGATCATCGGGTGTGGAGGGGAAGGCTTGTCTCGGGACCATCTGTGTAATGTTGGCCCTTGTCCTAAAGTCCATTTCGTGGCTGTAACTAAATCCCAAGTCATTAATTTTGATTAAAACTGATGAATTGTTTCCTCCCCTAGTCTGGGTTTGCCCCAACCACCAAAACAGCCACGGTTTCATTTACTGATAAATTGCAACACAGACTAGTCGTAGTACTTCATCTTCGAAGTTGGGACTGGGTCAGTTACGTTTTCGCGGCAACGCATTTTAGCCGTTTAAAGTTGTCAATAATTCAGTCAAAAAAACTTTCCAAACAATGTATTTGCTAGGATTCTACTAAACATACATGTCATGGAAGATTTTATCCAAATGTCTTATTTATACGATGTTTTCCTGCGGTCAACTGCGAAATTGCCGGCAACCAGCAGACAACCGGAAGTAACTTATACCTCTTGTGCGAAGTTGACCTTGCTGCGCTACTCTAGCGGCCTTGAACCCGGAGACAGCAGTCCAGTGTATATACGTCCGTGATATAACCTAAAAACATTAATAATAAAAAAAATTATGTTAATTTAGCCTTGTCACTTGAGTTGACGTTTCATTTGGAATAGTATGCGGGGTACAGAAGCTGACTGTTGACAATAAGGAAGTAAGGAAGGAAGGAAGGAAGGAAGGAAGGAAGGAAGGAAGGAAGGAAGGAAGGAAGGAAGGAAGGAAGGAAGGAAGGAAGGAAGGAAGGAAGGAAGGAAGGAAGGAAGGAAGGAAGGAAGGAAGGAAGGAAGGAAGGAAGGAAGGAAGGAAGGAAGGAAGGAAGGAAGGAAAGGAAGGAAGGAAGGAAGGAAGGAAGGAAGGAAGGAAGGAAGGAAGGAAGGAAGGAAGGAAGGAAGGAAGGAAGGAAGGAAGGAAGGAAGGAAGGAAGGAAGGAAGGAAGGAAGGAAGGAAGGAAGGAAGGAAGGAAGGAAGGAAGGAAGGAAGGAAGGAAGGAAGGAAGGAAGGAAGGAAGGAAGGAAGGAAGGAAGGAAGGAAGGAAGGAAGGAAGGAAGGAAGGAAGGAAGGAAGGAAGGAAGGAAGGAAGGAAGGAAGGAAGGAAGGAAGGAAGGAAGGAAGGAAGGAAGGAAGGAAGGAAGGAAGGAAGGAAGGAAGGAAGGAAGGAAGGAAGGAAGGAAGGAAGGAAGGAAGGAAGGAAGGAAGGAAGGAAGGAAGGAAGGAAGGAAGGAAGGAAGGAAGGAAGGAAGGAAGGAAGGAAGGAAGGAAGGAAGGAAGGAAGGAAGGAAGGAAGGAAGGAAGGAAGGAAGGAAGGAAGGAAGGAAGGAGGAAGGAAGGAAGGAAGGAAGGAAGGAAGGAAGGAAGGAAGGAAGGAAGGAAGGAAGGAAGGAAGGAAGAAGGAAGGAAGGAAGGAAGGAAGGAAGGAAGGAAGGAAGGAAGGAAGGAAGGAAGGAAGGAAGGAAGGAAGGAAGGAAGGAGGAAGGAAGGAAGGAAGGAAGGAAGGAAGGAAGGAAGGAAGGAAGGAAGGAAGGAAGGAAGGAAGGAAGGAAGGAAGGAGGAAGGAAGGAAGGAAGGAAGGAAGGAAGGAAGGAAGGAAGGAAGGAAGGAAGGAAGGAAGGAAGGAAGGAAGGAAGGAAGGAAGGAAGGAAGGAAGGAAGGAAGGAAGGAAGGAAGGAAGGAAGGAAGGAAGGAAGGAAGGAAGGAAGGAAGGAAGGAAGGAAGGAAGGAAGGAAGGAAGGAAGGAAGGAAGGAAGGAAGGAAGGAAGGAAGGAAGGAAGGAAGGAAGGAAGGAAGGAAGGAAGGAAGGAAGGAAGGAAGGAAGGAAGGAAGGAAGGAAGGAAGGAAGGAAGGAAGGAGGAAGGAAGGAAGGAGAAGGAAGGAGAGGAAGGAAGGAAGGAAGGAAGGAAGGAAGGAAGGAAGGAAGGAAGGAAGGAAGGAAGGAAGGAAGGAAGGAAGGAAGGAAGGAAGGAAGGAAGGAAGGAAGGAAGGAAGGAAGGAAGGAAGGAAGGAAGGAAGGAAGGAAGGAAGGAAGAAGGAAGGAAGGAAGGAAGGAAGGAAGGAAGGAAGGAAGGAAGGAAGGAAGGAAGGAAGGAAGGAAGGAAGGAAGGAAGGAAGGAAGGAAGGAAGGAAGGAAGGAAGGAAGGAAGGAAGGAAGGAAGGAAGGAAGGAAGGAAGGAAGGAAGGAAGGAAGGAAGGAAGGAAGGAAGGAAGGAAGGAAGGAAGGAAGGAAGGAAGGAAGGAAGGAAGAAGGAAGGAAGGAAGGAAGGAAGGAAGGAAGGAAGGAAGGAAGGAAGGAAGGAAGGAAGGAAGGAAGGAAGGAAGGAAGGAAGGAAGGAAGGAAGGAAGGAAGGAAGGAAGGAAGGAAGGAAGGAAGGAAGGAAGGAAGGAAGGAAGGAAGGAAGGAAGGAAGGAAGGAAGGAAGGAAGGAAGGAAGGAAGGAAGGAAGGAAGGAAGGAAGGAAGGAAGGAAGGAAGGAAGGAAGGAAGGAAGGAAGGAAGGAAGGAAGGAAGGAAGGAAGGAAGGAAGGAAGGAAGGAAGGAAGGAAGGAAGGAAGGAAGGAAGGAAGGAAGGAAGGAAGGAAGGAAGGAAGGAAGGAAGGAAGGAAGGAAGGAAGGAAGGAAGGAAGGAAGGAAGGAAGGAAGAAGGAAGGAAGGAAGGAAGGAAGGAAGGAAGGAAGGAAGGAAGGAAGGAAGGAAGGAAGGAAGGAAGGAAGGAAGGAAGGAAGGAAGGAAGGAAGGAAGGAAGGAAGGAAGGAAGGAAGGAAGGAAGGAAGGAAGGAAGGAAGGAAGGAAGGAAGGAAGGAAGGAAGGAAGGAAGGAAGAATTAAAGAAAAAGGAAAGCGATTAAGCCTAAGGACCAATTTAGCAATATGCCAATAATAGCTTTAAGTAATTCCCTTAAAGCGGCAGTGCTAACGCCAGGAAACGCCTATTCCCGACCTAAGTATATGTATAGGTCTTCGATTGCGAGAAGGGATGATCTGGGGCAATACGTCATCATATATATCTATCCGTCCATCATTCCATTAGTCAGTCACTCACTCAGTCTGTCCTTGCTAACTCATTTATTCACTCACTCACGCACGCACACACGCATGCATACATGCACGCATGCACGCACGCACGCACACAGTCAGCCAGCCAGAAGTACAGACGACCAGTATCGCATCTTCAAATACAGTCCGTGTCTTCACCGGCACACCGCTTCCTCTGCCCATCCGCCTGTTCGCCGTCCACCCACCGGTCCGCCCTCCCTTCCCTCCCTCACGCCCGCCATCCCGCAAGGCCATCCTTTCGTCACCCCGTCAGTCAGTCAGTCAGTAAGTCAGTCACACAGTAAGTCAGTCAGTCATTCACTCACGCACTCACTGAGTCCTTACTCATTCACTAACTCACTAACTATCTCAATCTCTCTCTCTCTCTCTCTCTCTCACTCACTCACTCACTCACTCACTCACTCACTCACTCACTCACTCACTCACTCACTCACTCAACCTAAGCCGTCCGTCCGTCCGTCCGTCCGTCCGTCCGTCCGTCCGTCCGTCCGTCCGTCCGTCCGTCCGTCCGTCCGTCCGTCCGTCCGTCCGTCCGTCCGTCCGTCCGTCCGTCCGTCCGTCCGTCCGTCCGTCCGTCCGTCCGTCCGTCCGTCCGTCCGTCCGTCCGCCCGCCCGCCCGCCCGCCCGCCCGCCCGCCCGCCCGCCCGCCCGCCCGCCCGTCCGTCCGTCCGTCCGCCCGTCCGCCCGTCCGTCCCTCTCTCCCTCCCTCCGTCCGTCCCTCCGTCCCCCGTCCGTCCCTCCGTCAACCCGTCCCTCCCTCCCGCTTCGTCCCTCCCCTTCCTCCCTTCCTCCATTAATCATACGTACGTCGGTCCGTCCATCCGTGGTTGGGGTGGCGTGGGTGGATGGTGTGTGAGCGGTGGTTGGGTGGGTAGTGGGCGTCTTCAACTCCGGGTCTTCAACTGCGCTCCGTGCCTTCACCTGCATATGGTGTATTGTAATATATTAATGTTGTGTACAATGTTAATTTTACACGTCATTTAAATATAGGAGTATAGTAAAAATTAGTATGTAACTTTGTATGTTTGTAATTTTTTGTGAAGAGCGGTGGTCGCGCGGTAGAGCGCCGGACTGTCAATCGAGGGCACGGTGGTTCAATCCCACCTACCGCCGTTTCGAAACTTAGGCAATTTCGTTCACCTCACATTGCCTGTGTCTTTCCGAAGAGACACTAAAAGCCAGTGGTCCCTTCTATCTGGTGCCTATGCCAGGGGAAGTAAAAGATCCCACACAGGGGGTAAATGTGTAACCTGTAGTGGACTCACTAATTCTAGAGGACAACTGTAAAAATCAAGCTGGACAATACTCTAGTTACAAACATGTGGCTAACATAGAGTGATGAGCTAACCATGAGAAGGAGAAGAAGAATTTGATTCAACGAAGACGACGAATTAATTGAAGACTAATGAAGCATCATACAAATGTGCATTTCCCCCCATGTTTTATAACACCCCCCCCCCTTCTTATAACATATTCCTGTAAAATATATAAACATATTTTTAACTGACTGTAAATGGTCAATTAGTCACCTGTAAACCTGTAGAATATGTTTGCTGTAAAATGTAAAATCATAGAAATGTCTGTAAAATGTAAAATTCATTTTTCTTGTGTGTAAACTGCAGTTTCAATTCACTGTAAAATGTAGAGAAGACATCACTCGCCCCTCTCTTTAACATTATTGACATGTATAATATAATTATAAATGTTTTTATTGTTGTGTTTGCAGGCCCACTATGGACCCACAGGAGCCGGGTGAGGGTGAGGCGAGGCCGGATGAGGGTGAGGGTGAGGCGAGGCCGGGTGAGGGTGAGGCGAGGCCGGGTGAGGCGAGGCCGGGTGAGGCGAGGCCGGGTGAGGCGAGGCCGGGTGAGGGTGAGGCGAGGCCGGGTGAGGGTGAGACGAGGCCGGGTGAGGGTGAGGCGAGGCCGGGTGAGGGTGAGGCCGGGTGAGGGCGAGGCGAGGCCGGGTGAGAATGAAGCAAGGCCGGGTGAGGATGAGGCGAAGTCGGGTGAGGATGAAGCAAGGCCGGGTGAGGATGAGGCGAGGCCGGGTGAGGATGAGGCGAGGCCGGGTGAGGGCGAGGCGAGGCCGGGTGAGGATGAAACAAGGCCGGGTGAGGGTGAGGCGAGGCCGGGTGAGGGTGATGCGAGGCCGGGTGAGGGCGAGTCTAATCCGGTGACCAAACTCAAGGCGATCCTGGAGAATGAGGATGCAATAGTGGAGTGGGTAGCTACTCGTCTCGAGCTGTACGATCGCGGCCACTGTGAATATTACATCAAAGAGGCGAAACACAGGGCCTATGCTGACAAGCACCTCCAAATTTTCATTCCGAATGCACCAAGAACTAGACGCATGCTTCCCGAACGTTTTCCGTACATGCCGTATGCTCCTGGAATGCTTCCCGAATACTTCCCGAATACACATGGACGACACAATCTTGATGGTCGATGTAAATTATTTGAAAATAATTTTGAACATCCACAACAATTTTAGGGATCTACCGAACGCTGTTCCGTATGCATCCGTACGGAGCCGAACAGCCAGTATGCTCCTAGAATACACCGAATGCTTCCGGAATATGATCCGTTCGCTCCCCGAACTTTCAAATTCCTATTCGGAAAACAAACGGAATAGCATTCGGGCCAGTGTGATCGGGCCATCACACGACATAGCGAGTGTCTGCAATCTGACCACATTCACTCACCAAATGAACATTCATACTTGTAAACACATGGCAGAAGGCTGAGCTACACCAATATTGATACATTGTTGATAGAATGGTCTGAGAAATGGCAAATGCTGTTTAACTTTGGAAAGTGTAAGTGCCTCCACACAGGACATGGGAATGAAAATGCACAATATACAATGGGTGGTACTGTACTAAATACTACTGTAAAGGAAAAGGACTTATGTTTAACCATTAGTGCTGACATGAAGGTATCAGAGCAGTGTGGAATTGCAGCAGCGAAGGCAAACCAAATTCTTGGATTAATTAGGCGAAATATAGTATACAAAGAAAAAGAACTAATAATACCGCTTTATAAAACAATAGTTAGGCCTCATTTAGAATATGGTATACAAGCATGGAGGCCATATCGCAAGAAGGATATTGATATGCTAGAAAGAGTACAAAGGAGAGCAACAAAAATGATACCAAAACTCAGGAATATTAGTTATGAAATGCGTCTAAAAGAATGTGGTCTAACAACACTAGAAACCAGAAGATTGAGAGGAGATCAGATTGAGGTTTTTAAAATATTGAATGGGTATGAAAATATTGACAGAAATATTTTTTTCACGGTCAAGGAAGAGAGAAGGACTAGAGGACATGGAGTTGCATTAGCAAAGAAGCAGTGTAGACTAGATATTAGAAAATTTTCATTTTCCCAAAGAATAGTAAACGAATGGAACAAATTATCAGCTGATTGTGTAGGTGCTAGAAGTGTTAATATGTTTAAAAATAAAATTGACATATACCTAAGACGGGCAGGGTATACTTAGATAGATAGGTTGGACTCTCGATAAGCCAAACGGCTTCATTGTCCACCTGCCATCTAGAGTTGATTCTCTAGGTGGCAATCTTGTTAAATCTTGTTAAATATGCCACAGCTGGTCCGCGGCTGTTTTGGTATCTTGTCGTTGTCAGTGATAATTCTCAACATGTTTTATTTTGATTGCAGTGAGACCAAGTAATCAACGTTTTCTGGTGGATTAATTATATGCATGCAGTGACGAGGTGATAGTGGACCCATGCTACTGTCAAGAAAATTTTCAGTGAAAGCCAAGCCTCAAGCCACTGTCACATGGTCTACCAATCCAGTATTGATGATTGAGTGGACCTTTGCTGACCATCACGGAATGTATCCAAGAGTATATAATGTGGGAAGCAGTGGTCGCGCGGTAGAGCGCCGGACTGTCAATTGAGGGGACGGTGGTTCGATCCCACCTACCGCCGTTTCGAAACTTAGGCAATTTCGTTTACCCCACATTTACCTGTGTCTTTCGGAAGAGACACTAAAAGCCGATGGTCCCTTGTATCTGGTGTCTATGCCAGGAGTAAAAGATCCCACACAGGGGGTAAATGTGTAACCTGTAGTGGACTCACTAATTCTAGAAAAAGACAACTCCTGCGTTAGCTCAAGTTTGGGCTGTTTGGAGTAAACTACCTAAGAACTAAGAACTAAGATAACACCAGCCGTAGCTGAGTGACAAAGTCATCCAGACTCCAGGCCGGATTGGCAAAGTTGTGGTCACCTGTCATGCTTTGACTGCCAGTGACACGAAAACAAATTATGTTACATTGGATAAGTCCATCGTACGTGTGTGTTTACTTTTTACTATTGTTTTTTTTCTAATATAAAAATAGTACGGAAAATTACTCCTGTAAGTGGATTACGATACATGGCGAGACTCCGCGTGACTGAAGACTGGACACAAGAATAGTATTCTAATGGTGGATGAATACTAGGAATGATGAATACGGTTGATGAATACTAGAAATATCAGGTAATAAATATTTTGCATTATGCCTTTCTTATCTTAAATGTTCATAAATATTGTTAATATTGTGTTTAATGTTGAGTTTTACGTCGCGCAGATATCATACACGATTTTAGCCCGTATGTGTCTTTTACGGGATTTGCATTTTACATTGCTATACGTTGGAGATTCACAACAGTTCGATAAGCACTTATATCTGACAAGTTGCCTAAATGCACATAATCACAACATACGTATATATTTGCCCCAAAACAGGTTGTACTGCGTGTAAGATGACATTCTTCATTACTAGTCTAGTCAAGATCGCCAAACACAAGTACAAGTTCCGAGATCATTGTTACCGACAAAATGTTCCACTGCTTTTGCTTGTAATGTTCCTTCGGTCAATAAAACTAAAAAAAACACTATTTGGGGATAGTCCGATTATTACAACCAAAAACAATGCAAAGTCCTATATGTTAACATGGATAATATGGACTTCCTGCCTGCCATCAAGTGCCCCGAACCTCGTTTTCGACTGCGAGAATTACATGGCCTAGATACTAGACGAACGGGTTCAACAGCCTCAAGATATCGATTATGTTTCCACTCAGTTTCTTTATCCTAGTGGTCGAGACACATGAAACGTCATCAGGTTTGTCCGTAGGTGATTTCTTACGTTGTTGTACATAAGTTGGCAAAGACACCGAAAACCAGTATGTGAAATAATGCAGTGATCTAGTTTCAGTATTCGTAAATTTTTACTAAGTAACTTGTATGCACAGTCAGTTTAATTTTAAAATGCGTACTTATCTTTTTTAAGAATCGTCGTTACACCGGGTATAACTGGCGAAACATAATCCAGATGTCGACGTCCTCCGCTTTTTGTGTCACGTGCTTTATGCGAGATCTGCATCCTACGGCACAGTAACAAATAGCACGTGCTTTTGCGTGCAAGTGCTTCTTCTATGAAGGTACGTATTAAGTGCATTATCTCAGTTAGCAACAAGAGCGAGTAGTCGTAGGCTAATGGGAGACTAATAGTTCATGCAGTTATCCGCCAGATGGTAGGTCATATATGGCCTGCTTCTTACTTCCGTTTTTTTTTCAGAACAAGTCAGTCATGCCTACGTGTGCAAACAGTAAGACATCTAATGCCACTTATAACGGATTATAAATGCCTGTTCTGTTCAGGGATTTAACAATATTTCCCCAAATATAAAGGGAAATAATAATGTTTGGGTGATAGCAATTAGTCGATCTGAGGCAGACGGGAAATGACAGAGGCTAACACTGATAATAGCCTAAATTAGGCCTTACTTAAAACTAGTTAAAGGAAGCCAAAAGGGAAATATTACGTGATATGCACGTGAAAGAGCTAATACAAAGCAACCATTCTGAACGGTAATCACATTTTTAACGACAGTGGTTTATTAGTAAAATAATTTCAAAGTGGATAATTTCACTGAAATCCTCGGCTCCGTAGAGGCGGCCATTAACGCGCCCCGGTCCGCCTCTTCCTGTTGTATAACCATTCAGCACGCAGAACCGGCCTTAAAGTCACGTGTCCGACGACGCATAATAATGCTTATCGCCGTTGTAAACACAATGTTGTCAGATACCCGAACTTCGAAGAAGAACATCCGTTCGAAGAACCTTGCTTCGAATGGGATGTTTCTCATCGTATATAGTGGGTCAAGATCCGCAGAAACGTTGGCGACGTCGAGTTTTGAAATTTAGAGCTCTGCAAACGATATTGGCGCGATATTTAATCACCAACGATAGTCGTTGAAACGGGTTACCGGTTGAAACCTTCCATCGCCGTAGCCAAGTCAGCGCGCGCAAGAAGGTTAGTAAATATTAAGTCTTCTGTGTCTAAATTATTTAAATCTTGTACCATTAGACACATTGCGATGTCTGTCGTTATGACTTATGTACATACTGATATATTTTATAAACATCCACCACAGTTAACGTTCTAGAAGGTATGTACATGACATGGGATCATGGAGCCGCTAACTAGGTCTAGGACCAAGTCCAAGCGAGTTAAACCGTTCGATATTGTTATTCATTATTATTAGTTTTATTTTATCCTACATTGAATGGTATCACGTTTGCATGAACAGAGGCATATAAATAAGGTAAAGCTACATGTGTTAAACATGACCGTAACATTAAAACACAGCTGAATGCAAGCCAGATCATAGATGTCCCCATCAATTCGCATGAACGATAATATAGCACCTAGATTTTGGTTAGTTTATTTCATTCTCTGGGCAATCAATACAGATTGAAATAGGTACATAAAACATGCAAAATATATTTGTTAAAATAGATTGAAATAATATATAATTTAAAACATTAGCATAAATAAAAAATTAATTAAAAAAGTAGAGAATAATTTATTTGAAATGTATCTATAAAGGTAAATTAAATATGTTAAGACATTAAAACATATTTTCTTTGATTATTTGAATAAACTTAAAAATTACTTTAATAAAATATTTTAATAAATACTTTAAAACATTAAAATAAATAGGTCTAAAGAATAAATTAAGGTTTTACAATATTCACTAAATAAGTTTTCAAAAATACTGCCTTTCATAGTTACGCAGTTCCTATTTTCAGGTTGACCACTGTGAATGTGCCAGCATGCCTGCAATATTTTTCAGTAAATATATTATTCAAACATCACAAACTGGCATTGCGAATGTTGTTTTCAATCATGTTATTCGTTCAGCGAGACACACAATTACAAATTCTGTGTGCTGTGTCAGTTCAGATACTAATACATTGATACTAGGACATGTTACAGTAAAGGATGAATAATTAGCTATGATGAGACATAACTTATGTACTGTAAAAATTACTTTGCAAATTTGCAATATTGCCTTTATTGGTAGGTAGAGTTTCTTAAAATATTGGGACACACTCAGCAAACAAGAAGAAACATTAACACACCCCAATAACAGACTAGCATAATATACTAGATGGAACGAGTCAACGAGGATTTGTAGATATCCCACAAGATCAGTCGGTAAACATTTGGTACCAGTTTCTTCAATAAGAGTGCAAATCACTAACCTAATTCAATAATAATTTAATCCAATAGTTTAGCAAGTAAGTCAGATGATCCACCATGCACATTGGCGTGATGTGTCAATATGACATTTTGCCAGTTAAAATATACATTGTCATAGATATTCCTGTTCGATTGATATTTTGAGGTGCCAACGTTTGTGTTTATTGGATAATAGAATCTGAAGCACTTAAATGTCATTATAACAATTTTTTTATTAAAGACAACCACACTTGATAACAAGCCACTGTATATAAGATACAACATGACACAAATATTTAGCAGTACAGCATGTCCTGTTTATTTATAGGATGGAACCATGGCTCTAGCAAGAACGTCCGGCCACGTCCTAGCGAACCTTGACAACATGGCTGTTTTCTGGTCAAGACGCAAGTAATTGGAGCTGCAGAAGACACTACAGCTGTATGTTTACCTGCAGATCCACCACACCGTGGTGGGAAGAATGAGTGAATGGTGAATTACATCTTTGTCAGAACTCTGGCCGCTGCCCACAACGACTGTCCATGTCAGAATTGCAATCCTTGGTTCAGATATGCCCTAGCTAATGAAAGAAGGTCTGCTGGTGTCAAGAGTCAGTTGATTTGTTCATTGACAATCCAACTGCTTATTCACAAATCAACTGATAATTCGCAAGGGCAGCAGTCAACAAGTGCCAAGTGTTATCCTAGATCTTGTTCTCTGCTGAGAGCACAGAAGTTCGATCTTATGGCCGGTATACACTGGTATGACTCTCTGTACCCTTCGACCAAGCCTGTCATGGATCCACCGGGTAAAATTCTCTGTATATGGCCGACTTGAACTCCTGAAATAAAATAAGGCTTAAATAAATATATCAACTATGTATAGTGGCACAGTGGTTTAAAGCTTTGGACTTGGCTTCAGACTCTCAACTACGAGAACGAAACCATGTGCTGCTGTGTCGAACCTTGGGCAAGTCTGTTCACCCGTCATTGCTCCAATTCACTCGGCTGTGTAAACAAGTAACTGGCTATTGACAGTGGTGGATATTTGTAACACGAACCGTCTTGATTCATTAATTACAGCTTAGCTGGATGCTTCCCACAGTCATGAGATGGTGTTTAACTGAATAGGTATGCCAGGGAGTAAAGTGTAAAGCACTTTGGACAATGCCGAGCAGACATGGGGTCAAATACGTTGACATTTATTTAAATACAAATACTCTTGAGGAATCCAAATACATTTAATTACTAAACATCAATTACAGTTACTTAAAACTATTTAAATACTTTCAAATACAAATGTATTTGACCCCATGTCTGAGGATTGGATACTGCACTATATAAGAACTGTGTTGACAGGTGACATATGAAAATGGAGGTAACTCAATCCATTATCATTGTAGAAAATACAATAGAATACATGTTCTGTTTTTATAAAATCACTGGAACTTTTTTCAATTCTCACATAGTGGACAACTGGCCATGCTACTCGAAATGTTCTAGAATGATCCTACATCATTTACTGTTAAACCTAATTTTTTGGGTATATTTCTACTATGGAATAATATGTGGTGTTTTCATTGTATGAAATGTCATTTGTATTATATAAAATGTTTGGTGTTCTGGTTACTCTAATGTTATTTTCATTGTCAATAAATTGTGAGCAACACATTTCACTGTTGTTATAAATACATGAACATAATATTATACTTACATCTTTGTTGGCAGATATATGTGACAGTTGTCTAACATTTGGAAGCACTGTCTGCTCCAAACACAGACTATAAAATCCATGGCCATTTGTAATATATCATGGCACATCTGAAACAGAACCAGATGTATAAATGAGTTTTTCATGAATAAGAAATATTATTAGCACAATATAGAACATCACTATTATGGTTACCTTGACACGACAACAAAGTTACATTGCAATTAAGACCACCACAGAATATACATAAATATATCCACATATGTTATAGTTTAGAATATTTGTTCTGCTAGTTGTGTTACTTTTACCCAGTTCAAAATGGTTATTTTTAATAGAGACATATATTCAGCTAAAAACAACTTTATTATTCAGCATGAAGTTGATTTCATAAAGAACATGGGTGGTGATTTTCTTTCTTTATTTAGCCCTCCAGAATTAGGCTCCAAACCCTCGCTTTAAATATACCACGCCTATTAAAAGAACAATCAATATTGACACACATCTGTTTTTTAGTCGCACAGGTCATGCTATGTCAATAATACAAAAAACATGCCACAGTCGCTGCTGTTAATATAATAATGTCCAGTATTTGAAAAAACAACAATTAATCTGCATTTTTTCCACATTTCAATGATTTGTGGGCAATTTGGAAATTGATTCCTGAAAACATGGGCGAAGGACCGAGCCTGTCACTCTGTCAGTCTGTGTCAGGCTGAGATAAATCGGAGAGCCATGACCCCATATGTGATATGATGTGTTTCAAATTGGGTAACTTCTAGTTGTGTATAACATATCCGACACTATACACCACTGACTTGGAGAATAATACATGGCATGGCTGTGACTAAGTAGAAACTGCCGAATTCCGGGACCGAATGCGAGGTGGCCATCAGCATATCTGTCAGTGACAGTGTCACTGACCCACCATCGACTCCGTTGGCGTTGATATTTTAATTACTTAAATTAACATCCAGCCCAGATTTCATAATGAACATTTAGGGCAACATTTCTCATATTAGACACATAAATGCTTACCTTCACCGACAGATTTTTGAGTCTTCCTCCTAACAATACAGTTACAGTAACGGGTATCCACAGTAACAGCATACATTCGCCTTTCGAAGTTTCGGCGAGTTTCGACCACTTGTCGATCACTCAATGTCGCCTCGGCTTGTTACTCGCCTCTGCATTTCGGCTTCCGGCGGGTCTTCTTTACCAGGTTTACCAGCGCGTTCAGTTCTATCTTGAAAATGTTGGCCCTTATCGTTGCAATCGAAATTCAGCTATTTCTGAACGAAAATCAGGTCGGTTCGCCTACACGAATCGGATGTACACAGCGCCACCTAGCGATTATTTTTAAATACAGAATTGCCAGACTGCGAGCATTATTGACGTCACACATCAGTCAAAATGGC
>OZ024859.1:34874992-34879992 GCA_964017155.1 Oasisia sp. SBJ-2009
TATAATTATTTAATATTATCAAACTTATATCATTCATCGCTTCGTCAATGTGTAATAGGCTATATCGTGCTGACGTAACATTTTCCATGTTGTGTATCATTACGTCCGTTAAAGAAATAAAGCTTAATTGATCATTGCTCATAGAATAAAATAACCAAGATGACAAATGATGTATAATCTATAATATAGAACTTTACCCGTATACGTTAGTCCATACAAAGTCATGCTCGCACAGCCGACAAACTGAGTTTTTAGTTTGACTTTGCGCTTTACGAGACTATGCTTTAGCTAGAAGGCTTCAGACAAGATGGGTTGCAAAGTTTGACTGTCCTCGTTACAAAATCATGCTGTTGTTTGCTTTGACTCAAGGAGGAATAAACGTGGACTACGATTCAAGGCCACTGTATTTTGTAAACTCTACGTATATCTAAAAACTTGAAACCGTTGATATGTATTCTCTGGTGTTTTTGTTGTTGTAATTCACGTGTCAGTAGTGTACGCATACCAATACATATTATTACTGTAGTTACTCGTCAGCTCTGAGAAACCAGCTGTTGCTTCGCCATTCCTGGGGCATAACCGTACACAGTGTGCGGCTATGCCCCGTACCTTGGGGCATGTCCGCACAAACGTATGCCTCTACATTTGACCAAATATTTAAATATCTGATGGGATATGCGATTTCTTAACTAACTAACAACAAAGTAATATGATTGCTGATTCTGAATGCTAAATATCACCCTCTTAGCACACACAGTGCATTATCTATAGCGTGTTTTACCTTAAGTGTGCGGACATGCCCCTACTTCCCCTACACCGTAGACTCAACACTTCGTAAATACTGTGCAGCCGACATGACATAGGCATATAGCAATATTCACAGTTGATTGTCACCTCAGTCCATGGAACGGTAATATAGATATACACACCATGCAGCAAACGCTCTTCAGGCAAAGCAATGTTCATATTTAGGTGTTTCATCACGTCATGCATATGCTACACTAACTTAAGCGAATCGTGTTTGCGTGAACAAGGTATTGCATGAATTAAGCTGAGACAAGGTGAAGGTGGTCTAGTTAAGTAAATTTGCTATGGTGGCGTATTACAGATAGCATTCAAACTACTGATCTTTCGAGTGCAGCATATAGGTAACAACTTTTGTTTAAGTGTGGTTACTCTAATAATAATAAGACACTCTGTTCAGTAGTGTTTACAACAATAGTTAACAAATTATACGAAATACATATAATTAAAGTACAAGTAAAATCATATGAATACGTATAACTAAATAATTGTTGTACGAAAACTGAACTAGAGAAACTATAATTAATCATAAATGACATTTTTGTAATTTATATTATATGTCAATGTAGTCAAGAAATAGAGGTATATAATAGGTGTGTAAATATTTAGGTTGTGTATAAAATACCTATATGCCCCGTGGGCAATCAAGAATAAATAAATATATAATATTATTATACATAGTAGCTAATTAATAATAAATGACTACAGCAATCCAATATATGTGTCAACAGTAATTTATTAATAAAAATAAATGTGAACTAGTAAACTATTAATTAATAAAGAAGTAAAAATTATATGCTACTTGAGCTAATTAAAAATAAACATACAGGGTGAAACGTGTAGAAAAACTAGACATTACAAGCAATCTTGAAATAATGTTTCAGCATCAGACATGTGAGACTGACACCATAAACTCAGCAGTTCCCATTTTCTTCCCTATCTATCCCATCACGTTTCCTCAGTTCACATTTCAGACGTGCTAAATACATATCTTCATATTGTGACTTAATGATGATAATTTATACTAAAAACAAGTTAAAAGGATAATCTTATTTACGTCGTGCCGATGACGTTCTCATTTACTGCGAACCTTCCGGCGAACATAGCCTGAAACTGACTTATATAGTCTCCCATTCAACGAGAACTGGGTACTTACGTAGAATTCGGACCCACCTCTTTAGAATTAGAGTTTTTGTGTGATATCCAATATAGGCAAATATACAATTATAAAGGCACAATTAAGGTGGGTCCGAATTCTACATTAGTGCCCAGAATAATTCTATAATAATATCTAAGATAAGGCATCACTGTAATGAAATTTAATAACTTTCATTTCATGTAAGAACAATAAACACCTATTAAAATTAAAATAAATAACACTCATCAACGTTTTGAAAATAAGCATTATTTCTCTAATCTCCACATGTATCAAACCGCCCACATTCCCCTGGAACAACCCTGTCTAAGATATCAACCTGTAGATGCTGCTGTAGCTGAACATTTCTTGCTGTTGTTTTGGTAAAATGCTTTAGGTTATTATTTTATATTTTGTATTGACTACGGCATAATTATTTACTTCCAACTCTACTACCATGATGCCTGTTTTTGCTTACTGAAATTGAATATGTGCTTTTCTTTTCAGGTCACCACTCAACAAGATACTGAACAGTGGAGTAGGTGAAAGGTGTCTGCAAATTTAAATACAAGTATTTTAGTGGTCAATGATGATATAATAGGATTTGGAAAGATCGCAACGCAAATGCAAAATGTAGTACTCTGTATGAAGCAATCTAAAAATAAATATGTCACATACCATGTTCTTGAGTTCACCTGTCATTCTAATAAATTGTCATCACGTTCACAGGCATTGCACTGCCAGCATAACACTCGAGAGGCTATATCAAATATAACCTTTTTGGAAAGCGAATGAAGGAAGGAATCCACAAAGGAAATACAAATTAGATTGAATAATGATCTAAACTCTTGACTTAAGGCAGGGGTATACCAGGGAACCAGTAGACGTGGCAACATTTTCACAAATGGCACATTTGTGGATTGTACAGTGTATGTATAATTTTTATAAAACGTTTTTTGAGAGAGTAATGTGTATTACAACACTCATTTACCTGAGACGAAGAGCTTTTCCGCATATCCTGTGGTGATGAAACCACAAGTTATGAAAATATGACACATTTAGATTTTAATGTACTTGAAAACCTTGCAATGCTTTATTGCACCTCCCAGGCTTCCAAATGCAACTAACGTCATGGTCTTGTTATTATTACATTAATGTTATTAATAAATTAAAATAATATGCATATACCTATTTTATGTATTACATTATTATAGCTTAATGTATTAGATTATTATTAGAAATGTATTAAATAATGTAATTACGAAACATTTATTATTGTTATGGATAATTTATAATGCATTTATATTATGCCTACTAAGGCATTAATCGTTGGATACTGTCTTGTTACCATATGTGACACAAACATTACATAGTTACAGTATTATAATAAACCATTGACATGTAGTCACCTAAGTATAGGCCATAGCTGTGGCCGGGTTGCCGGGCATAGCCATAGACATCGTCGTATTTTGTCGTATCATGGCATTGGTGGAATAAGCGCCAAGGTATACAAAATTAATTTAGTAAAATCAACAGCAATTCATAATTACTAACCTATATGAAAAACTTCTGTGCGAACGCTGCATGTGGACTGTAGCCAGTGTAGTTATTGTATCCGACCACATACCACCTCGGGCACGGCCCGCCGGCCCACGGTACCCGTAGCTTGCAAAGTGCACTGTCACTTTTCCAAAGTCTTGCTGTTCACTGCTTAGTTCCATATTCTTTCACACCATGCGTCGATGCTCTCTTTGTCTGCTTAATTTTGCCGTGTAGGTTGCATATAAAAATCATGTTCGTGCCTAATCTCGCTGTTCCTAAACGTCAACAACTCGACAGGGCGAGATCGAAGGCCAATCTCGCCCCCAAGTTGCGTTTACGTAAAGACTATCTAGCTTGTTTCCACGCAGATATCCATTTTCAGGTTTCGTACATCGATTCGATTAAATCCAATCGAAACGAAAATCGAAAGAGGTCGCTGTTAGTTTTTCTATTAATTTAAGAGACAAAAAGTAACATGTATCCAAAAACCAACTAAGTAATCATTGGGGAATATCTAATACCTATGCTTTTTGTGAAATCACTAAGAACCACTAGGAGCAAAACATTTGTATGGTTATAGCAGTATTAAGACACCTACACTGGTTACCATTACAACTGTAACGAGTGTATGAAGGATTCAAACTGGGGTGTCGTCATTAAGCATCCGACTGTTTTGCAATTTGAAAATAAAAAATAACATGAGATTGTCATGGCTACGCACTGCCACTGTGTATTACCATCTTATTAATTTTGTTCCTATAGTTCCTGCAATATTGTGTGATAACACAACCTGTTTGAATGGCGGATCATGTGGGATCAAAGGCTGTGTCTGCCCAAAGAATTGGTGGGGTGACACATGTGAACAAGGCGAGTTAAATGTCACTGTGAATATATAAAAATGTCACATGTGGGTCTATTCCATGTTGATTTGTTCCATATGGGTCTTTTCAGCGAAAACGTTTGAAAACCCCACATGGGGCTCACATATTATATACAATATACTTATATATGCTTCATGGATTTACATACTCATTATTATCTAGTCACGGAGTTGAGTTAATACACCTAAGCTAAGATTATACACATCACCGAGGCGTGATGGCAGGTAATGGAGTAAAAGACTTTGTTACATTGCCTAAATATGAAATATATTGGTCATGCTCTAAAATACGGTTATATTGTAAGAAAATAACTTATGAGCATATTCTTTTAATTGTGGTCGTTCCGTCCAACATCCGTTAGTGTTGGTGAGGCGCAGGTGTCATATCATGGCACGATCACTTGGCTGTAAGTGGTATCCTTGGTCTCTATTTATGGTAGGGTTATGTGCTTAACGAAAAAGTCCTTTTTCGCTATTATCTTATGACATTTTGTTCCGTGGCCAAGACGCTGATGTTACCTGTGGACATCGTATATCCTGTGGCTTGGCAATGCTCCCAAGTACAAATATCCGTTGTAGGTCTGTCCCATGTGAGTATGTCCCATATATGTGTCTCCCGTCTGGACGAATGTCACAAGT
>OZ024859.1:34884992-34907492 GCA_964017155.1 Oasisia sp. SBJ-2009
ATTTGTCAATACAGTCAGAAACAAAATATGGTCCTCCTCAAACTAAACCAAAGTTTCGTGGAAGCTTTGTCTCATTTACATCCACTGAACAAAGATGGCCTTGGGTTGACAGTTACTAAAAATTAAAGATTTCATGTTCGGTTTAGCAGAGAATTATGATATTGGGTTATACAACAAAGATGTAAAGAAAAGTTTATTTGACAACTATGGTGATATGACTGAGTTCTGTCCTAGTTATCGAGTCGCAGAAAAGAGAGATTCTCAGAGAGGCTTTTGAATAAGGTTGATTTCAAGATAGGTGACAAATTGAGTGATGATTATGATTTGAAAGAATCATGGGAAAATGTCAGATCAGTTGCCGATTTTCTTTGCCTCGCTCTTTGGCATTAAGAGATCCCGTATGTTAAAAATTTAAATGATGAATATGATGCTTGATGGTGATGACAATAACGTGACGCATGATGAAGACGTTGGCCCCGAAGAGAGTTATACAGACATAGAGTGGGCCGTTAGATATCCGCAAACTCAACTCAGTTGCCTCTACCAAATCATGTACTACCAAATGTTCAAGGGTGCACAAAAGACGCCTATCAACGTCTGATAATCTCCGCAGACGACTTAGCAACATTCCGTTCTCTCATCTTTGCTGCAGTATTTTTCTACGCTAATATCTGATGAAAACCATATGTCATGGGCACATTGACTCGATAACCAGGACAGAACTGAATCGTATCACCATAGTTGTCAGATACACGTTAGAATATTTGTTGTATAACACAGGATCATAATTATCTGCTAAATTAGACACGAAATCCTTAATTTCAGTAACTGTCAACCCATAGCCATCTTTGATCAGTGGATCTAAATAAGACAAAGCTTCCACGAACAAATCGTGTTTAGGTTTAGTTTGAGGAGGACCATATTTTGTTTATATACACTGTATGTATGTATGTATGTATGTATGTATGTGTATATATATATATATATATATATATATATATATATATATATATATATATATATAAAGCAGCAAATACACTTTCAGACGTACTCAAGTTTGCGCATCTACCAAATACGTAATCTCATTGCATCCAACAAGTTCACAGCACTTTCGTGATTACAAAGTATGAACTTATCCCTCACTCTTTTCCTTTTTAACCGAACCCTATCACTCCCACATAAGATACAATCAATGTAGTCTGGACAAATATGGATCCTGGTCCAGGAGAGCTTGTGCTACGTGTGTAAGGATTGTGGATTGCTTCTGGTAGTTTGTTTATCTCACCAGTTATCTCGGGTTCCACCACAATGGGCGGGAAATTCTATATATCAGTGTATCGTTTATAATATGCATACACATTGTGATACATGAATGCACAGTCAGGTCCGAGAATCCCTAATACTGTTTTAACAATGTCATCCCCTAAAACATACAGACACGTACCACAATTATTGCTCTGTATGACATATTTATTAGGATAAGGGGATATTGAATTTGGCAGCCATTTTTTTAAATGGCCGTCGCCACTTTATGCCCAGTGTTTTTTTATTCCACGTAGTAGAATTTTAAAGCCATATGTATATATTATTCAAATCAACAGTCAAACTGTCTTAAGTACCAAATATCTACGGGTCTATATGGTAGAGCTAGGACTATTATCTCGTACCATCAGTACCGACAACTAATTTAGGTAGTCATATAATGTCAGGCGGTTGAGCCAGTTTGATATACGCCAAGCAAACTTAGCAATGTAGTTTGTTGTAAGACAAATGTGAGCATATTGTGACAATGTTCTACATATTTGTATTAAGAAAAAATTAAGCTATAAAGATTATGTCTGAAAGTTTGCGTTTAGGTAGATGTATAGAGTCTAACAATGTTTTATTATAATATGATATATGATATCGCAATAAACTCCACTTTCAAGTGTTAAACACTACATGGACACATTTAGCAAACACAAAACTGTGTTTGTTTCCTTTCCAGGTTCAAAGGTAGCACATCGAGCAGACGGGTAAGCTTTGGAACGAATTAATTGGTTTGCGTGGTTGCATACATATTGTGTTTCGAAGATTAACGAACAGAATTGTGCAACGTAGCATCATGTGGTCAGACTGGGTGAAACAATCGTGCTAAGGTGTAAAAAGAATGTTATTTCGGAATATTAAATATACACTGTCATTTCCACGAGTTTATATTAAATAATTTTATAAAGTAGTATGCTTGCATATATGGGTGCTACATGAAGAAACGCCACAAACACTTATAATTACATCTGGCGCAATATTATATAAAATATATTATTATTATTACTTTACAAAACCACAATTTAAGAACAACACGCGTCAGTTAATGATGTGATCTTGGCAGTGACGACACACCAACAGAAACCATCACACCAACAGGATCCGTCACACCAACAGGATCTGTCACACCAACAGAATCCGTCACATCCGTCTACCAAAACACAACACCAGCTGATGCCAAAGATAGACGCGTAAACCATCGACGTCTCGTCTGAGAGCATCCAAGTGGAGGTTTGCCTAATACGATATACCGTAAAGCAGAATAGCAATCAAATGTGTTCATCAATGTCGTAGTCGTGGACGCCAGCATATAATTTCTACGAAGTCATATTCCTTAATCAAAACTGTGTTTACTCACAAACTAAAGAAATGAGATATTTAGAGTCTTGGAGTCCTTAAGGGTTACGGCATTGCATACCAGGGCCGGTCCTGTAAGCAATCAACATATTCACATGTACTGCTAAAATAAAATCTATCCGGCTTCGATCTTCTTGTGGTGACTTAGTTTCTGTTCCTGTACCTGGACTCAATTCTAACATTGGAAAGGCTTGTGAAACACGTTTCCTCTTAGTTCCGGATTTGAAATAGTCCAACCCTGTTGCCTTGATGCGCCGCTGAGCTTTGCTTTCAACGTTTTATGCGCAATAATAGTTACCTTAGTATTTACTTTTAGTAGTAGTAATTGTAGTATTAGTAGTAGTAGCACCAGCAGCAGTAGTAGCAGTAGTTTTAGTGATATAAAATAATGAATTGTTTTTTCAGTCGTAATGTTCGTATTGTACTTTTCAGCCGCTATGTGGCTGCCAGATAAAAACCTTATTATTAGTAGTAGTGGTAGTGGTAGTGGTAGTGGTAGTGGTAGTGGTAGTGGTAGTGGTAGTAGTAGTCGTAGTAGCAGTATTAGCAGAAGTAGCAGCAGCAGCAGTAGTAGTAGTGGTGGTGGTGGTGGTGGTAGTAGAAGTAGTAGTATTGCATCGTGAGCATCAGTTTTGTCTGGCATGCCAAGCCACAGACGCCGTCATGTCAGTGAATGGTAAAAGTGTAACTAACCACTGGATCGATTAACAGTTTCAATCAGGAAGCGACTGTAATTAGTAGGTTATATATTAGTAGGTTTTTTTCGCCGAACAATTATGGTAATACAGCTGAAGGTATGTCTTTTTATACTTGGTAATTACAATTTATAAAACTGAAGACATCCAGGCTTGATATATCATGTAATCCATGTCATAATGCAGCTATTTATTGTTTCTTTTTCTGTTTTGTTTAAGAAACCTTCACGAGAATTGATGCATCAAAGCCGCCAGCGGGGCAGCCTTATGAAGCGGTCGACTCCGCCGCACGTCGGTCGCATGTTTACGTTAAACCCTAAGGCACATGACCCGACCAATGATTTCCTACGGCATATGTACGATACAAGTTTTGATAAATTACCTGTACAGTTACTTAAGTGATTAGCCAGTATCAAACAATTGAAATCCTGCGTATTATATTCCATTCGCCATTGACCACGTTAGCCTGTCCCCGGATGTTAAGCATAGCAGTGTTACAGTTACTACTACTACTGCTGCTGCTGCTGCTGCTGCTGCTGCTACTGCTACTGCTACTGCTACTACTACTACTACTACTACTACTACTACTACTACTACTACTACGACGACGACGACGACTTTGATTGAAATAATGTGTATATGCGATAATGTCTCAGTCTTTCATACTGAAACTGTTTTCTTTTGAACGATTATAATTTTGAAGTTTTAGAAATTGTTTGGCAATGCGTCTTTGTTATTTCCATGTGACTGTGTAAACGTTTGGCTAAGCGGTAAAACGAACTTGCAAGGAAGCAGCGACATCAACCAATCGATCACGGAGGGCAGGATGTGTACTATCCCGCATGCCAACACACAGAATTAGCACTGTCGATATCTATGTCGCAACATTAATCGGTGAACTTGAGTTGTATAACATTATATACCTGAATTACAATGTCCATCTTGTTGTTTAAATGTTCAATGCTTCGTAGACATTACTACTAACGTTTTGAACAACATTCAACGTGTTTAAATGCAACAAAACGGTTTCGCAATACAAAGCTGAACTGTGAAACTTAATATCTACCAGCTAGCGGAGCGCTCAAACTCGAGGTGGAAACTCACAAAAGTAAACTAAATCTCGCCAGAACAACCCTAGGGCTTGACCAGGCAAAGAATAGTATTATAATGTAGACCATGATAATGTGCCGATGTTTTTAAACATGTCCTATACTTAGCGCGTGTTTCGAGGTGCAAGATTACAGAAGCAACACAGAGATAATATCTGGCCAAAGGTGTGCGTGTGTGTGTGCGTGAGAGAGAGAGAGAGAGAGAGAGAGAGAGAGAGAGAGAGAGAGAGAGAGAGAGAGAGACCGACAGACTTGCTCGGTTGAACGCTGAAATAAGAATGCATCGACTCCTCATTTGATAAATGCTCTTCGCTGAAGATGCGGCGTTGAAAACTCACAAGGAGGACGACCTTCAGCAACCAACGGGAGAGACAGTCTCTCCAATGCCTGGGAATAATGTTGGCTTTATCAGAGGAAACTGGAACCACCTTTTCGGCAAGTAGACAGTCATACAGTATATATAGACATACATTTGGTAATCAACGAGTCATTCAGTAAATTAGACCAAACGTTTGAAAATATAGATTTATTGGTCGGGAATATATATGTTCATTAGTAATCTGTACCAATGATGATCTAAATCCATAACCAATCAATAATAATCTTCCAGAGTATGACTTGCACATTGCAGTAATATCACCACCCATCCTAAATATAAGATATCAATGTGCTATCATTAATACTAATACATTCAACAGTGTCTTATTACGATGTATTGTTACGAAGTGTCAACCGTTTAGCACCTTACAAATAATTATCCTGGTGTATGACTGGTGCAATATAAAGTAGATAAAATCAGAATATTCTACATACAAATAAAATGACGTTATAATACAGTCACTATTATAATAATTATATATATATGTCATGTACATACTTTATGATCACAGCCAGCGCTATACGTGTCTTTCAACACTTCAAGAAACTAACCTGACTAAATGACAGTATGCACGTAAATCTCATGTTCACTAGATATTCGCCTATCTCGTGTAAACACACAGTGCAATACATGTGAAATGCGTATGTATTAATGCAAGCAATATAATTCCCGCGCAAGTATTGTGATTGCAACGTTAACTTCCAAATACAAAACACACTGATCTCACAAGACACATTCCTACAGTGAAGAAGCCATGAATGTAAACAGGAAGACGTAACAGTTGACAATAGACCGAAGGCACTGGTTTATGTGTACGGGGGTGACACATCGTCGCTTTGCGACTGACACATTAAAGTCGCGATCATCTAACCCTGGTTGACATCAAAACGAGGCGCTTTCGGGTCTGGTACGACGGTAACAGGAACCTTGCTGTGGTGGATGACGTAGTCGCTGATACTGCCCAAAATCGTGCGGCGTACCAGCCCGAGACCCCGCGTGCCCATCACGATCATGCTCGCCTTGAGTTCGTCCGCCGACGACACAATCACGTGACCCGGCGGGCCAACCTGCGAGTGAATCTCGCCGTCCAGCTGTAACCGGAAACACAGGTCAGCTGACTCTGTTGTACCGAAATCGGCATTGTCTGTGCTTTCAACCAATGAGAATTATATTAGTGATATGTGGTAGATTCTACCCATACAAAGACAAACTATACATAATGTGAAGCTGTTGTAAAATCAGTCAACGGGGTATAATAAACAAACGAAACTAATCAAGTTACGACTGATTTGCTTTGTCTCCGAGAAATGCAGGAACATAATCCACAACACAACCAGCAGGCATGTGGACAAGGAACTATATTACCAACAAAGCGATTGGGGACAGAGTTTCATCAAACTGCTTCCAAACGTGTGGATTATTTAATGAGTAGATTAATGATTAACAAGCCTACAACATTTCGTTACGGTTTATGTGGTAACTGCATGAAGCGTAATTACTGATTACGTATAAACATGTAATTGACCAATGAAACCATAGATACTATTGTTGAACTCTCTATATGTCGTCACTGTCAGTCATTGTCTACGATGGTGCTCTCCAAACCCATGACAGACGTAATCGTGAGTACAAACAGTCATAGGCAATGAGCTCTACAACTGTAGATGAGCTGCCAACGGACACACAACGAACACAACGAACTGGGACAACGAATGCGTGCTCCTTAACGAACTTAGAAAGACATGCAGATTATACGCGGCACTGTGCATGTTGCGTGTGATGCTGGCTGCAGATACGAACCTGCAGTTCTTTCAACTTGCTCTCGTATCTCTTGATCAGGTTCATGCCGTCTTCTTCCGCTTTCCTGATCTTCTCTGCCCATTCTTCCGCTACAAACCAGTGGTGTTAGTGCACACCACGTCATGCGAAAGCATGCATACAATGCTGTCTAGGCGAGGCAGAAATATACGCTGTGTTACTATAACGTTACTATATAATAGTATCTTTCAAAGGCTCTACACCCTATGTTCACATCTACAAATTATTAGATCTATTACGGCACACTGAGCAATGCTGTCGTAACTTCCATTACTGGTGTAAGTTATAAAGCAAGTGCCTCTTGGAAAAGAGGTCGACCAACCAAAACTCTTCTTGGTGTTATTCATTATGACACCGTGCTTAGTACGGGGCTAATCTAATAAATGTCATGGCAACCGTGGACCTTTGACATGAACACATCAGTATCACAGCTCGGGGTTATAAGTACGCTTAAGGCATTACACAGAAAAAACATCCTCGCGTGTCAGGGGTCGCTGCTGCTGATGACGTCAGTACCAGCCCTTATCTACGTAGTAGGGCTGGTACTGACATAAAGTAGTGCAGCCAACGCCCCCTGGTGTATGATCACATCACTGGGAAGAGTGTGCTTACGTGGTATCGCGTAATCAGGGTAGAATTCGCCAGTGGGGTACTCCACTTCATGGCCGTGTACGATGTGGACTTTATTCTCAGGCCGATGGACATGATCCACGTACCCTGAAAGTAATACGAAAGACATTTTTGTAATCATTTTACAAAGCGATGCCAGAAAAGTACAAATAGTGGTTGATTTAATGCCACGTGTGTGTGTGTGTGTGTGTGTGTGTGTGTGTGTGTGTGTGTGTGTGTGTGTGTGTGTGTGTGTGTGTGTGTGTGTGTGTGTGTGTGTGTGTGTGTGTGTGTGTGTGTGTGTGTGTGTGTGTGTGTGTGTGTGTTGGACTATATTGGGGGACAACACCCATCAGACACACGTTCACATGATATTTATTGTTTGAATGAAATGTATTTTAACAACAAAATACATATATCAATTAATACAAATTGTTCACAAAATTGCAACATAAACACCACAGCAGAATAATGTGCGATCGTAATTTCGGGTTTATGCAGAATAACGCAAGACTGGTAACTCGAAACCTGTGTTAGAGTAGGTCACTTTGACTGAGTTAGTATAAATACATCTGGATATCCAACGCTGGATAGGCATGCTATCAAACGTCACAACATAACTCGATCGTATCTCATGCGAGCGGAAAAGCTCTTTACCGGACAATAGACGTATTCATTCGGCAATGGTGAGATTGACTACGGCATAGTGCATTCATTGTGGATCAAATCTAGTACAATCACGTGTACCGTATGTGTTGTCTAACTGCTAACTGCTGTTACTCTGATTCGTTCACGTTCAGACTAACACGTAGGCAGATACAACTGTATCGCGGTAGACAAGCAGCTGTGAGCTGTATGGCAGAAGGTCAATGCCAAATTGTAAGCATTTCGCATGCCGCAACATGTCATTTTCCTATGAATAGAATGAGGGCAGAAGCCAATTCAAAAGAGCGGGCTAGACAAAACCTTTTGTGTTCGCGTTTGTCGTGGATATGGTATTCCAGGTCAGGTAAATTAGGTCGGTCCTGGATGAAACACGGTATAAATAGTGTAGGTATAACTTGACTTTACCCTTAGGTAGACCACACACGCCACTGTAGGCAACCGTTCGTTTACATCTAATTACCATGCATCCTTTGGTCACTCACAAAAAATAGTCAACCTTCGCGCATAAGCTTTTATAATAATATTATATTACTGGATATTACATTAAATACGTCATTAGTCGGATCTACTTTTGACTAAAACTATGACCTCTCCTAGTAATTTTATACATTCGAAGAAAAATTATGTAAACAGGTTTATGATACGTTTAAGTACGATTTTATAGTGCGCAAAGTTGCAGCTCTAGCACATAACAAATTGTAACTGAATGATGATGAAATATAGGTATTATAAAAGGTAACCTGAAACAGTTCGTTCGCTGTTGTGCCTATACACCCTCCCATCACCGCCATTTTTTGCATGCATTGGGTTGATAAATGTATTCGTATTCGTTATCCCCGCCAACGGGACTTGAAGTAAATATTCTATAAATCGTCGCACCGAAAATCTATCTTTGTTAAGCCGATAAGCCTATTTCCTTGTATCGTTTCTTCCCAACGCATACAGCAAAAATTATTAACGTTAACAACTCTCAGCAAGTATACTGATTATAACTGTAATATTCGTGTGCCAACCTGCTGGCAAAACATTATGCAGATCTTCGCGGGTAAACACCTGGACTTGTTATATTTAGATGACTTGGTGACGTGAAGCGTGTCCTCGACGGTTAGTTGATGTAAACATGTCACAAACAACTGCGCTCAGGCTCAGCGCAAAATTTGTAAACACCCCTCGCAAACCTAACTGGAAAAGTCGAAAGACAGATTTAGTTGTACCGTTTCTTCACAGTGCATGTGCAAAAATAAATCCTCGATTAAAACTAAACTAAAGCAGTAACTTGGCGGAGTGCAATGTCATTACGCTCGCGACGCCTGACCTAGATATAGGTCAACTTAGTCAAAGTTAGTGGCTGGGTCAAAGTCGCACATCCGATTCGTACCGTACAAACTTACACGCAAACGCCATGTCGGCCTGTCTACTGCCATCAACTGGGATGATCACAACGTTGTCTTCGGGCTTGCTCGGCTTGTCTGACACCGCTTGTGGCAACGGCGTCGGCTCGGCCGGCTGACTCGACCAGTACCCTCCCATCCTGTGTCGCTCGTTGCTTCTCTCTGTCCTCGCGCAGTCGCGACGCGTGTCTGTGTCACGCTCTGTGTCACGCTACTTGTTGTAAACAGATAATCTGCAACCGGCCTCGCGCGGCCGCTGTCACGACAGTTGACACGCGCTTCCCCGCTACGCGTCGCCACCATACGAAAGACAAACTGGTTGTGAGGACTTTCAAGAAAGAATACAGTATGCAGACCACAGAGTTATACATTGTTTGCGTTGTGATTCTGATCACTTAGTGAGGCAGTCAGTTGATAAAATACCTATTTTATTGTGTCGTTCTCAACCATCACGTGCCATCATTCACGGAAACGTCCTAAAAACGTCACAGAAATGTTAAGCAGCAAACCAAAATCAGGTAAACAGTTTCAGGAGCACCTACTAGTCACGGGGTGTGTAACGGTTGTGAATGTTTCCACGACAACTATCGCATTTAATATATTAGTTATTGATTTATCTCCGTTGTAATACAAAATAACGATAATTACTTTCGGAGAATGTGGTTAACACATACCGATAGTTTCAAATGAAACAGTATTTGATCTTCTCAATAAGGTCAACTTGCTATTCGGGTCACTTTCTTCTTGCTCCGTGTTGTTGCTTAAACACACACACACACACACACACACATACACACACACACACACACACACACACACACACACACACACACACACACACACAAACACACACACACACACACACACACACACACACAAACACGCACGCACGCACGCACGCACGCACGCACGCACGCACGCACGCACACATTCTGCTTTAATAAAATTTTACATCACGCTCGATTGTCAATCTTTTATTTGCGACCTAAAAACATCTGCATGGTATGACAATAACATTTCACTTACCTCAACAGTTAGATTGATTTGCTCCCTTCTGATATCTGTCTTCCTTTCCGCGTGCGACCTGTCGACCATTACAACAGGGGTCTAAATACGCTGCAAAACCGAACACTGGGGATGACATACTACAATTAAGATCCTGCGTAAATCATACAAAGACCATATCACCAGAGAATAATTCCAAAACACTACTAAACATGTCACTGGACCTGTTAAATGAAACGTAGATAATCTACCACAGGGAGACGAACAAAAACTCCCAGCCCCCGACGAGAATTGAACTCGTGACCCCTGGTTTACAAGACCAGTGCTCTGACCACTGAGCTACGGAGGCTCGTTGTCCCTGCATGACGCCTCGGCGAGACGCCCGATGTGACAAGCTTAATTAAACGTCGTTTCATTATAGGATTTACACATAAACATAGTTGTGTCCTCTGATGACATAAGCCGACCGAGACTACCAGAAGAGTAGTGCTGAATGAAGCACAAACTCCGGTTAAAAATCCCCAACAGCATCGATCCCTCCCGCTCTACTTCCGATGCCATGGCATCAACCGACAACAGATCGAGCGCGCAGTGGTTCTTCTGAAGTTCTGGCGCCGTGTCTTGCAGAGTTTCTAAGAGTATTTCTGCGATGGATGTGCAACTGGAGGACCACCAGCCTCTCTGGAGCCGTTCTCTATCCCATCTGTAGGTTTGCGTCTTTCAAGCGACGTTGTTACTTCCCCGCTTTTCCTCTCTTAGTTAACATGTGCGCGTCTCTTAATTCCCATCAGGTGGTGCGTTTGTATCCAATCCGGCTTCTGATGACTCCCTCGCATAAACTAGAGACCAGGAGATTGAGATGAGATCAGAGAAAAGTGCTTAAAATATTGAATGGTTATGAAAATATAGATAAAAATCTTGTTTTCTCGGTTATGGGAGATAGAAGGTCTAAAGGACGTAAACTTACATTAGCAAAGAAGCAGTGTAGACTACATATGAGAACGTTTTCGTTTTTACAAAGAACAGTAAATTAATGGAACCGATTATCAGCTTATTGTGTGGATGCTAGTAGTGTTAATATGTCTTAAAATAAAAACGACATATACATCAGAAGGGTAGATAGGTTGGATTCTAGACTTCCTTGTCCATCTGCCATCAAAAGTTAAGTTGGCAATAACAAAATATTGTTAGGTCTTCTTGCACTACGCGGCATGCCAGTCTCTTTCCATGTGTGGTATTCGCACAACTGATATCGTAAAAGTATACAGTTACACGTTGATAACGGCAAAAGTCAAAACACCAATGGTGCAACGCTGTCACCTACAGAACAGTAGGTTCCCTTATGTACGATGACATGCTTCACTGCTCGAATACACTACACGGCCAAGCCTGGCGCAAATTGGTAGCAGGTTTATGAAGTGAAGAGATTCTTCTGCGGAAAAACAAACAAAAAACTCAGCCCCCGACGAGAATTGAACTCGTGACCCCTGGTTTACAAGACCAGTGCTCTGACCACTGAGCTACGGAGGCCCATATATGGCGAGGTCATTGCTTGATCCCTCAGCGATACGTTTGATGTGACACGCTTACATTATAAAAGTGACGCATTTAGATGTGGTTGCGTTAAGGATTTTCTAAAATAGCACAATTTGAGTGAGTGAGTGATTGCGTGATTGCGTGAGTGAGTGAGTGCGTGAGTGCGTGCGTGCGTGCGTGCGTACGTGAGTGAGTGATTGAGTGAGTGTGTGAGTGTGTGAGTGAGTGAGTGAGTGAGTGAGTGAGTGAGTGGGTGGGTGGGTGGGCGGGCGGGCGGGCGGGCGGGCGGGCGGGCGGGCGGGCGGGCGGGCGAGCGAGCGAGCGGGCGAGCGAGCGCGTGAGTGCGTGAGTGCGTGCGTGCGTGCGTGCGTACGTGAGTGAGTGAGTGAGTGAGTGAGTGAGTGAGTGAGTGAGTGTGAGTGAGTGAGTCAGTCAGTGAGTCAGTCAGTGAGTCAGTCAGTGAGTCAGTCAGTGAGTCAGTCAGTGAGTCAGTCAGTGAGTCAGTCAGTGAGTCAGTCAGTGAGTCAGTCAGTGAGTCAGTCAGTGAGTCAGAGAGTCAGTGAGTCAGTGAGTCAGTGAGTCAGTGAGTCAGTGAGTCAGTGAGTCAGTCAGTGAGTCAGTGAGTCAGTGAGTCAGTGAGTCAGTCAGTCAGTCAGTGAGTCAGTCAGTGAGTCAGTGAGTCAGTGAGTCAGTGAGTCAGTCAGTGAGTCAGTCAGTGAGTCAGTCAGTCAGTGAGTCAGTCAGTCACTCAGTCACTCAGTCAGTCAGTCAGTCAGTCAGTCAGTCAGTCAGCCAGCCAGCCAGCCAGCCAGCCAGCCAGCCAGCCAGCCAGCCAGCCAGCCTGTCAGTCTGTCTGTCTGTCTGTCTGTCTGTCTGTCTGTCTGTCTGTCTGTCTGTCTGTCTGTATGTCTGTCTGTCTGTCTGTCTGTCTGTCTGTCTGTCTGTCTGTCTGTCTGTCTGTCTGTCTGTCTGTCTGTCTGTCTGTCTGTCTGTCTGTCTGTCTGTCTGTCTGTCTGTCTGTCTGTCTGTCTGTCTGTCTGTCTGTCTGTCTGTCTGTCTGTCTGTCTGTCTGTCTGTCTGTCTGTCTGTCTGTCTGTCTGTCTGTCTGTCTGTCTGTCTGTCTGTCTGTCTGTCTGTCTGTCTGTCTGTCTGTCTGTCTGTCTGTCTGTTTCTCTCTCTCCCTCGCTTTCTCTCTCTCTCTCTCGCTTTCTCTCTCTCTCTCTCTCTCTCTCGGAAAAAAACGAAACATTGTAACAAAAAAACATGTGGGTGTGTCTACGCATGTAATGCGATAGCTTTATATCAGTAAAATATGAGACATGTCTACATCCAGTGTCGTATCTACTACTGGTACTTTCATATCTACTGCTACGTTCATATCTACTGCTACTTCTACATTGATAATTACTTCTAATTTCAAAAAAGCACAGCGCTTTTCAGTTACAACGGCATCGATGTCACAATGAAAAATCGTTAAAGAAATATACGAACGTATGATATACACGCACACACATACACGCACACGCACACGCACACGCACACGCACACGCACACGCACACGCACACGCACACGCACACGCACACGCACACGCACACGCACACGCACACCCGCACGCGCACGCGCACGCGCACGTACACGCAACATATATATGAAATGGAACTTGTGGAGAAACCCTGCTTGGGAAACAGAAACACCCGTCACTGATTTAACTTGCATTGTAACACTTTATTAGTTGTACCCTCCAGCAGTCCTTATCACCGTCCTCCTCTCCTCCCTTCAGTAGCTATGTGTCTCCACCCTTCCAAAGACAGACCTAAGTGGGACTAGGAGACGAAAACGTTGCCTCATACACCTTTGAAATTTGCCCGCACTGGGCGTTACATTCCCTATATTTTGTTAACAGCACCCGTCCCCCTCCCCCCCTTCCCCACCGCCCCAAATGTCTCCTTCCTTCGTTTGTCTAAATTCCAACCCAACGCGCTGTCCAGTCGTCCACCTTCTCAGCGACGTTTGTACTTCCCCGCCTTTCCCCTGTCTCTCTTCGTATGTGCGCATCTGCACTCACCCCGTACCGCGTCCGTATCACTTTCGGCTTCTTGTAACTCATTTCATGTCTGATAAAGGCAAAATTTATATCGGCAGAAGTATAAGCGGTATAACGGTGGTGCATTTTGTCATCTGGTTATGGCTTTTTGAACACCGCACTAGTTAACATTTACGATAACATGTTCCCCTATATACGAAAACCCGCCGGACCGTGTACTGAATGAATATATATCTCGAATATGACGACCTACTAGTTGATTTACAAGTGTAGATTATAGTGACACGAATTTTGATACTGAAGAACGAACAAAAACTCCCAGCCCCCGACGAGAATTGAACTCGTGACCCCTGGTTTACAAGACCAGTGCTCTGACCACTGAGCTACGGAGGCTCACGGCTAAAACCATCATACTACATCAGCTGAATACGACCACTCGATCGTGTAGCTTGCATTGTTTGAAAGGCCGAAACCAATCGCCTGACGCAACGTATCGAATTATGCACATTTACAACCTGCCCACGCACAGTAATAACTCGTGTAAACACGCACGGCCTCTCTCGGCATGGCTGTGCGCGGTGGTTTATGAATACTGAATAGGAGACAGCATGGCTAATCCGCTTATTCCGTGTCTTTGCATCATTTAATATTTCTTTCTACATAAGTAAGGATGATTAATTTACCCGAAGTGGGAAACGGATGTCATTTCGGTAGCTAGCCGTAAATGTGAGAGCTACTAAACTTATTTTGACTGGTGATGGTTTTTTTATTTTTTACAATCAAATTTCAATTCTCCTAAGTGTTATTAATTATACGTACACATACTTGGTACCGTTTTTATTTCAGCAGTGTTACTTTGACCTCATCGTTTTGATATATCCGGTGTCAGTGATATATGAATCACCTCCGCAGTTTGCATCTGTAGTGGGTCACATCCGCCTGGGACACAGTCGCCGTACTTCGTGGCAGGGGATCACGCTCCATAAAGAAACTTCCCTTTGTTGCCTTTTGGAGATTACTGAGTATTCCAACTGACTGTAACCTAGTATCAATAGCTTATGTTACATAGGGATATCCTATGGTTAAAAAACGGCATAGTGGGCTCATCGGTACTTACCCCAAATGGGGTAAGTCCTCCTATGTTTCAGTAATTCTATTAAAAGTCAAATTAGGACATTGTTTTTAGCAGTTTTATCATTTGTTGGTAATACATACTTGGCCACGAAAGATACTTACGCTTAGTACAGTTAAAACTGATATCTAGCACCATAAACGTATAATCCTGTTTGATTAGAGTGGGCTAACCCCGCTCTCCCCTAAACACACAGCTGCGTTGTGGTTTATGTGTGTGCTGCATGTGAATGCATGTATACACGCGAACGTTGTGTGTTCATTCGTACAATCACAGCGTATATAATTAGCAGTTATTTGGTTTACAATTGTGCTAATTATGTTGGAAACCCGCGTGTACGTAACCAGAATGTTACGTACACTTCTTTGCAAACAAGGATATAGCAAAACATCTACGCGTCCAAAACTGCTACCCTTTAGCCACGCGTTCTCCTCGTTTTTTCTCGCTCAATGCCGTTTCTAAAATCATTGCATTAACTCCCTGTGCATTATTTTAAAGATTTGTACAATAACCTATCAAACACTTTCATCTACACAACCTGCACATCTAAATACGATGCTAACTCCAGCAAGAAATTAACTAATAGTAACGTTCTTTACATTACTCGGGTGAAAACGAAAGCTGGGACCCGAGCTTTCTCGGTTGCCGCACCAACTGTGTGGAACTGTGTGCCAGTGATAAATCAGAAGGTAATATTATAGCTTCATTCCGCCGACGTATAAAAACCGACCTCTTTAATGCTGCCTATCCTTCTTAGCTTCCTTGCATCTTCCTCCATCCATCGACGACTCGCAAATTATTATACAATTACGAGATTGGTTTTGTCGCGCCACTGAGCTTGAACTTCGAGGACATTGGCGTATAAGAAGTCGTTACTATTATTATCAAGTGTAACGCAAATATGTTATTGTGTATTCAGTGAAAGTCTTGAGACAGCTTATTGTTTTATACAGCTCATACAATATTGATAACTTTCATTTTGATAAAGCAAATGAGGAAAATAAATGTAATACATTGCAATCATGCACATACTTCACCAGAGCATAGAAGCTGATAACAATACAAAATGCACACACCTACTTAAACATTATAATTATAAACCCAGTTCCCCAGGCGGAGCCACTGTATCACGATTAAGGCTAATATTGGTGGACAACGCCTATGGACAACGTGTTGGTAGTCTAGTGTAGTATCCGAATGTGAACGTATTAACTCGTAGAACTGGATATTCAAGAATCAAGGATTCAGAAGGTGCCTATAAAGATGGCATAATTAACGTAATAAGAGACAGGATTTAACAAGATTTAACAAGATTTAACAAGATTGCCACCTAGAGAATCAACTCTAGATGGCAGGTGGACAAGGAAGCCGTTTGGCTTATCGAGAGTCCAACCTATCTATCTAAGTATACCCTGCCCGTCTTAGGTATATGTCAATTTTATTTTTAAACATATTAACACTTCTAGCACCTACACAATCAGCTGATAATTTGTTCCATTCGTTTACTATTCTTTGGGAAAATTTTCTAATATCTAGTCTACTGAACATCAGGTCGAGTGAGAGTGAGAGTGAGAGTGAGAGTGAGAGTGAGAGTGAGAGTGAGAGTGAGAGTGAGAGTGAGAGTGAGAGTGAGAGTGAGAGTGAGAGTGAGAGTGAGAGTGAGAGTGAGAGTGAGAGTGAGAGTGAGAGTGAGAGTGAGAGTGAGAGTGAGAGTGAGAGTGAGAGTGAGAGTGAGAGTGAGAGTGAGAGTGAGAGTGAGAGTGAGAGTGAGAGTGAGAGTGAGAGTGAGAGTGAGAGTGAGAGTGAGAGTGAGAGTGAGAGTGAGAGTGAGAGTGAGAGTGAGAGTGAGAGTGAGAGTGAGAGTGAGAGTGAGAGTGAGAGTGAGAGTGAGAGTGAGAGTGAGAGTGAGAGTGAGAGTGAGAGTGAGAGTGAGAGTGAGAGTGAGAGTGAGAGTGAGAGTGAGAGTGAGAGTGAGAGTGAGAGTGAGAGTGAGAGTGAGAGTGAGAGTGAGAGTGAGAGTGAGAGTGAGAGTGAGAGTGAGAGTGAGAGTGAGAGTGAGAGTGAGAGTGAGAGTGAGAGTGAGAGTGAGAGTGAGAGTGAGAGTGAGAGTGAGAGTGAGAGTGAGAGTGAGAGTGAGAGTGAGAGTGAGAGTGAGAGTGAGAGTGAGAGTGAGAGTGAGAGTGAGAGTGAGAGTGAGAGTGAGAGTGAGAGTGAGAGTGAGAGTGAGAGTGAGAGTGAGAGTGAGAGTGAGAGTGAGAGTGAGAGTGAGAGTGAGAGTGAGAGTGAGAGTGAGAGTGAGAGTGAGAGTGAGAGTGAGAGTGAGAGTGAGAGTGAGAGTGAGAGTGAGAGTGAGAGTGAGAGTGAGAGTGAGAGTGAGAGTGAGAGTGAGAGTGAGAGTGAGAGTGAGAGTGAGAGTGAGAGTGAGAGTGAGAGTGAGAGTGAGAGTGAGAGTGAGAGTGAGAGTGAGAGTGAGAGTGAGAGTGAGAGTGAGAGTGAGAGTGAGAGTGAGAGTGAGAGTGAGAGTGAGAGTGAGAGTGAGAGTGAGAGTGAGAGTGAGAGTGAGAGTGAGAGTGAGAGTGAGAGTGAGAGTGAGAGTGAGAGTGAGAGTGAGAGTGAGAGTGAGAGTGAGAGTGAGAGTGAGAGTGAGAGTGAGAGTGAGAGTGAGAGTGAGAGTGAGAGTGAGAGTGAGAGTGAGAGTGAGAGTGAGAGTGAGAGTGAGAGTGAGAGTGAGAGTGAGAGTGAGAGTGAGAGTGAGAGTGAGAGTGAGAGTGAGAGTGAGAGTGAGAGTGAGAGTGAGAGTGAGAGTGAGAGTGAGAGTGAGAGTGAGAGTGGATGACGATGTACCCGTTGCAGGGGAGGACTGATTCTGTAGGATGTCCATATATATATATTTTGAAACAAGCTTAGTGAACGTGTTGAGTGGAAAGTGTACGTTATGTAACAGTAGTCAATTATTTAAATAGCGTATGATGAAAGTATGAGGATCATACACACCACCATACCTTCGTTGGTTCCTCACTGTGTGGTCAGGCGACACTAACACATTACAGATACGGTATATTACATGGCGATGAGTCTAACAGCTGAACATATTTATATTAATTTTACTTATGACACGTTGTCTTATTCGTTCACGTTTTGTGAGTTGGAATAGCCAAGAATGAATAAGTCGAGAGTTAGGTAAAGAACTCAATGGGCAGCTGCTACGTTGATGTCTCTCAATGTGTCTATCTTGGAGCAGAAGGCAAACCCATATCGTCGCTTCTGCTTTGAACTGTAGGTATTGTGAGCGGAAATTATCAATATCATGACGCATGCATAAACCAATCACAAATAGCTCAAACGAGAACCTCAACGTCATTCCGCTTCCGGTACCGCGCTGCCTGGGATCATGACATCGGTAGACGGGTAGAGTGCTGTTGAACGTTTTCACCGATGGTTCTTGTTTTTTTCAGAACTCGTCAGACTCTCTGTAATCCGCAATTTGCAAATAAATCAAGCCGTGGCGGATTAACCAACAGACACAGTAGACACGTGCCTATGTACATAGGGCCCACAAAGGCCAGCGGCTCACGAAAATACCTGAGCATATTCTCTATAGACTAATAGTTCCTGAATCCCAGCTATAGCAAGACATGATTTGACACATGTTTTAATCCGGACTAGCCTCAATCTCGTTGTTATACTGCGTCTCTAAGTTCGTGTAAACCTAACACACCAGTGCGGTATTCAACGTCATCCAAGGCATATTTATAATGAAAATATTGCATCTTCGCACTTTGAAGCCCAAAAAGTAACACACTGATGTTTACAATTTAGGCGAAACGATAGTGCCCATCATGCGACTAATGATATGATATACGTGTTATTAGTACTTGATTGGACCAGGGAATTTGACAGGCTGTGTGGAATCCTGATGTATTGAACATACATCGTAAACGTGTTATTCCTCAACTTACTATGAAGGGGTGATCATGATTTGTCATGGAACGGGTGGGGGGCCTAGTCATCTACATTATGTTCATACTCAATATACATGTTTAAATAGAAAAATGCCAACTTTAATACTTTCTGGGCTCATAAAAATGTTGAGTGTTTAGGGCCCATTCCTCATAATATATACTAATGACTAATCCATTCCACCTTCGCCCGACGCCTATGCATACAATAATCTTTGAAGAAGGTAGAAATACCTGGTAATGAGGGTATTTATCAGTCGCACGCCTGTCTAAGTGCGGCTGCGTGCGATGTCTTGCTCTTGGTCTTTCGGGTTGAGGAGACGCAGCTGCGACGTTCAAGGCTGGCGTGAAATATTAATGACACGTCGATTGGAGGAGACAGTGACGTATCGACCAGGCACTGCGTACCATAATGTCAACTCACGCGTGATGCGCGATACGGCACAATCCCAGACTCGTTGGACGGATAGTTGTTGGTTTGTGTTCCGATTTCAAGCATCGTCGTCGTCGTCGTCGTCGTCGTCGTCGTCGTCGTCGTCGTCGTCGTCGTCGTCGTCGTCGTCGTCGTCGTCGTCGTCGTCGTCGTCGTCGTCGTCGTCGTCGTCGTCGTCGTCGTCGTCGTCGTCGTCGTCGTCGTCGTCGTCGTCGTCGTCGTCGTCGTCGTCGTCGTCGTCGTCGTCGTCGTCGTCGTCGTCGTCGTCGTCGTCGTCGTCGTCGTCGTCGTCGTCGTCGTCGTCGTCGTCGTCGTCGTCGTCGTCGTCGTCGTCGTCGTCGTCGTCGTCGTCGTCGTCGTCGTCGTCGTCGTCGTCGTCGTCGTCGTCGTCGTCGTCGTCGTCGTCGTCGTCGTCGTCGTCGTGGGAATGATTTGGAGGTGAAGACACAAACTAGACGAGTACTATAGAAAGGCGCCATCTGGCAGAGGTTAGGGCAAGACAGACGAATCTGCTTAGGCCTGTGTACAACCACGGTACACTTGATTGCACATTGACGACGATGTTGTTGACCGGCATTGGGACCCGTGGCGCTTATATAACGAGAAGAGCCAATGCGTTGGTAGCATCTAATTAAACGTCAATGTGGCTTGTTGCAGCCAGGGCAAAATCCCCTCCGGACATAATCCCCACTATACAAAATCGCCTTATGAACGTTTCAATTCGGGCAACGTATTGTGTAAGTACATTGAATCCCCTCAGACAAAACCCTAACCTCACCACCTAACCCTAACCCCAACACCTAACCCAAACCCCAACACCTAAGTGAATTAAGGGGATTTTGTCCGGAGGCGATTTTGTCCGAGGGGATTTTGACTGAGTGGATTCTGTCCGGAGGGGATTCTGTCCGTTGATCATTGCCTCGGTGTTTCCACGACAGGTTTGTTTATGTCGGCCTACTACTCAGTATGTCTTACATATGCTATAAAATCGGACCAAGTTTTTTTTTTATATCCCTGGAAACACAACGCCACTGTTATATTTTAGATTTCGAATTGAAACAGAAGTGTGATCATGTTTATGGATTCACACGATTGATTACCTATCTCGCGCATTAATTATGCATCGCAAGCCTCGCAGAAAGCTGTATGGAACACATAATTATCTGTTCAAACTGCAGAGCCACCGTCGACATCCATTACATCAAAACGTATTAGCATGCTCTGTCATACAAAGCCTACAATAATTTTAGCCATCGATTCGCGTCCAAGCACAATGCTGTCGTCGCCGTGATAACCATTGGAATTGATTGTCTAGCGACGTCACAACTGACGTCACAGTCAGTGAATAAACTGAGAGACAGAGAGAGACAGAGAGAGACAGAGAGAGACAGAGAGAGACAGAGAGAGACAGAGAGAGACAGAGAGAGACAGAGAGAGACAGAGAGAGACAGAGAGAGACAGAGAGAGACAGAGAGAGACAGAGAGAGACAGAGAGAGACAGAGAGAGACAGAGAGAGACAGAGAGAGACAGAGAGAGTCAGAGAGAGACAGAGAGAGACAGAGAGAGACAGAGAGAGACAGAGAGAGACAGAGAGAGACAGAGAGAGACAGAGAGAGACAGAGAGAGACAGAGAGAGACAGAGAGAGACAGAGAGAGACAGAGAGAGACAGAGAGAGACAGAGAGAGACAGAGAGAGACAGAGAGAGACAGAGAGAGACAGAGAGAGACAGAGAGAGACAGAGAGAGACAGAGAGAGACAGAGAGAGAGACAGAGAGAGAGACAGAGAGAGAGACAGAGAGAGACAGAGAGAGACATAGAGAGACAGAGAGAGACAGAGAGAGACAGAGAGAGACAGAGAGAGACAGAGAGAGACAGAGAGAGACAGAGAGAGACAGAGAGAGACAGAGAGAGACAGAGAGAGACAGAGAGACAGAGAGAGACAGAGAGAGACAGAGAGAGACAGAGAGAGACAGAGAGAGAGAGAGAGACAGAGATAGACAGAGAGAGACATTGAGAGACAGACAGAGAGAGACAGAGAGAGAGACAGAGAGAGACAGAGAGAAAGAGAGAGACAGAGAGAGACGGAGAGAGACGGAGAGAGACAGAGAGAGACAGATAGAGACACAGAGAGAGACAGAGAGAGACAGAGAGAGAGACAGAGACAGAGACAGAGACAGAGACAGAGACAGAGACAGAGACAGAGACAGAGACAGAGACAGAGACAGAGACAGAGACAGAGACAGAGACAGAGACAGAGACAGAGACAGAGACAGAGACAGAGACAGAGACAGAGACAGAGACAGAGACAGAGACAGAGACAGAGACAGAGGCACGTCTCCGGTCCGGAAGGTTTCTTAATGAGGCGAGCAGGTTGCAGAAAATAAAAGTCAATGACTCGCGTTACACGCACGCTCATCACGTGTCAGCAATCATGACAACGCATGTCACATGTCAGGAAACAACAACGCGTAACGTGTCACGAAACAATGCAAGTCACGTGTCATAGAACAAAACAGTGCACGTCACCTATTACGATAAGACAACATGGTAATTCTTAAAATAATTTTGCAGCAGATGGTTTCTGTTTCTGTTTCTGTTTCTGTTTCTGTTTCTGTTTCTGTTTCTGTTTCTGTTTCTGTTTCTGTTTTATAATTGGCAAAGGGAAGCTGCGTATCGCGCCAATGACGTTGGTTGCTCTGTGCGCTTTGACATTTTGGGCGTCCTTTGCACTTAGCAGTGACGCCTTTAGAATGTTCCAAACAGTTAAAATCGAAAGAAATGTGTTTCATACTTACTCTTCAGCGTTGGTTCGTGTGCTTTGCTACCTTTAAAGATATATTGGTCAACAGTATGCTAACGTCATTGGTCTCATCAAAATTAAGTATTCTTTGTTTTGCGTACAATATTGTTAAAAAAAGCTATAAATTATACTACTTGGCACATATCCAGTACCCACGCACGCACGAACCCACACACGCTCATACACACACGCGCGCACGCACGAACACACACACACACACACACACACGAACACACACACACACACACACACACACA
>OZ024859.1:34912492-34962492 GCA_964017155.1 Oasisia sp. SBJ-2009
AATTACCGTTCAGAGTACCACTGAGTCCTGCTGAAATATAATTGATACTGAATGGTATTTAATGGAAATTAACGGTATACCATTGGCTCTTTTTTGTAAGGGCAACACGGACGTGCATGCATTATACAGTTTAATGTACGTTCAATTGGCTCTCATTATACCGAAGTTTACACATAACCATAACTGCCTACTTCTGGAACTGTCCTGGCTTCCTAGCGTGCGTTCTCTCCCTACGTTCGCACGTGTCGTGATGCACGTGTTTGTGTGTAACTACACCAGTGACTTTCCACACACAGTCGTCCGTGTCCATCCCACACCCCACACCCGTCCCGTCATCCCGGATGCGGTGTCAACCTCGTCCGAAAACACCCTTCTCCATCCCGCCGATTTCCCGGTAAGACGTGAGTAACCGCCGCGTGCTGGTGACAGCTACGTGTCAACTGGCTGTCCTCGGTCTTTATGACGGCACGCGCACAAAATCCATTTGTAATTTCGCCCCGTCCGACGGTTCGATGAATTACGACGAATTACCGCCAGGCGGCAGCCAATCAGCGCTCATGCACGTGTCGGCGCATGCAACGAAAACACGCATTAATTCGCAGTCATAGATCTAATATCGTCGTGTCAGTGGGGCGGACTAATGCAGCCCCATCGGTTCGTTGGGAGACATTCACCGTAATCGACACCCGTTCCATGGGAGGCGATATAGAGGCGAGCCATTCAGTGGGGAACGGCTTTGTTGTTGTTGTAGTGACGCTTTGAACCGGAGATGGAACCTTTTGTGTTGATGGCTGGGCTAGAATGATCGATGGCTTTGGTTTCTTTGGAACCGATACAGGTCGTTGTAGATTTCTACGTGAGCCAATATAACAGACAGATTCAATAAATGAATGCCTGGGCATAAGTGTTGGCGGGTAGTTATTTATATTAATCAAAGCCAGGCACGGAGAAACTAATGTATAACAACTGTTATCGACATTCAGCGTGTATGTTATTCCGCGCCTGTAGCAGATCCAGTGGCATATACAGGGAACCCCATATACACACACACCAATAGCATTCGGTACCTAGCATTATATGTGATAACCATAGATATGGTGATAACTTACACTCGAAAGCGATCTCGGCCTCCTTGCTGGCGTCCACGGGGATCAGCACGGTCTGCTGGTCGCCGTCGTTGTTGTTGTGCGTGACGCGAGCCGTCTCTCCGCTGCCCGGCTTCGCGCTGACGGTAGGTACGTCCGACGACATGTAACCTCCCATGATGCTGGTGAACACACGACCGGCACCGGCGGCGTCTACGCGGTGTTTATGTGCACACGCGTCCGGGCTATTTACGTCGGTCGATGTGCACTCACGCTCCAGGTGTGAGCGAGCGGCTCTGAGCGGCTCTGACGTCGCGCGCTCACTATGGCGACGGCACGGCCGCGGTAGGCCGACTGGCGCGCCACCTGGCCCCAGTCCAGATGCACACGGATGTGGGACGTGGAAGCGCGCACCGCTCGCGGTCGTATCGGGTGGAATTCCTCCCGGTGACCTCACGAGCGATGTCCTTCCCTCCGAATAGACGAGGACCGTGTATTTACTCGCGTACTGCCGAGAATAGCTCAAAATAGACAGTGCACGAACTGTAGGTCACTGGGTCAATGGCTTAATTAAAACATTTATAAATAACACACACACACACACACACACACACACACACACACACACACACACACACACACACACGCACGCACGCACGCACGCACGCACGCACGCGCGCACGCGCACACGCGCACACGCGCACACGCGCACACGCGCACACGCGCACACGCGCACACGCGCGCACACGCGCACACGCGCACACGCGCACACACGCACAGACGCACAGACGCACACACGCACACACGCACACACGCACACACGCACACACGCACAAACGCACAAACGCACAAACGCACAAACGCACAAACGCACAAACGCACAAACGCACAAACGCACAAACGCACAAACGCACAAACGCACAAACGCACAAACGCACAAACACACACGCACACGCACACGCACACGCACACGCACACGCACACGCACACGCACACGCACACGCACACACACACACACACACACACACACACACACAAACAGACACGTTCAGTTCAAAGGACACGACGGTGAGACCCTCTCCACGCAGATTCCCTGCATGGGGTTTGGCTGTTGTCAAGAAATGGCTGCAACTCGGCAACGCGCGTAACATGCTGATGACGGTAAATATAAAGTTGTCTATTATTGTTATCGCTAAAATCATCCTATCAACTGATGATACATGTCTACTTCAAAGCGTTTCTCCTCAAAATGGACCGAACAAAGTGAACTGTACTTGGACTGGAGGGATTCCAAACAGTACGCCCGCAAACGTGAATCCATTGCTTCAATACTACCGGTTGTTTCAACTATTATTGCAACCGTATGCTGAACAGTAAGGCATAATTACTAAAGTTTACCATAGATTTAACCACATATTTAGATACACGTCTATAAGCAGCTGCTAGATGTCACGCCAACTGAACGAACTGTCGAAGACTCGAAGTTGTTGACCCTTAACAACGTCGCAGGAAGCTGACCGGCTTCAGCAGAGATATAGAATGCCGCGCGCTGAATGGCCAAGCCAAGTTAACCCTTCACCTATGGCGGCATCTAGTCCATCGTGGATTTCGTTAGAATTTGAGACTTTAAAGTCTCATTCTGAGTAAACCGCTGATGTTAAAAAATTGAGTATATGTGGAAATTGTTACTTTGTATAAACTCTATTAGGTATATGTATATGGCGCAAAACCGTTGCGGTTTTTTGTCCTTTCATCTGTTAGTAATATTAGTAAAAGTGTGTCGATCGCACTGTTCTGGAGCTATGTCAATTACCCCCACATTAATTTGTCCTAAACTACAAAAAAAAATCGCACATGCCTACAAGTAAAGCGCTATGCCAGACATGCTATGCCAACGCTATCCCAAACATGCCAGACATTTCCGAACAATTCTTATTTAGCCTTTATCAACGCCACTTATCAGCAGGAGAGATGGTACGACCGTAATACAGCGGTTATATTGAGATAACGCATCTTTTAAAGTCAAAACGGTTCTAAATTGCAACAGCGATTGGGTGGCATGTGTACGAAGCTGTTTTACTGGTCCAACCTCTCAACTAGTGTGTACACACTTTACACCATACATTAGCTGTTAATGTCGAGGCAATCACGTGTCACGCTTTGAAAAATGATGTTCTTTAACACCGACTTAAATTGCCTTCAGTCAGCTGCATAGTTATTGGCGAGAGAGATGAGAGAGAGAGAGAGAGAGAGAGAGAGAGAGAGAGAGAGAGGGAGGGAGGGAGGGAGGGAGGGAGGGAGGGAGGGGGGAGGGGGGAGGGAGGGAGGGAGGGAGGGAGGGGGGAGGGAGGGAGGGGGGAGGGAGGGGGGAGGGAGGGAGGGAGGGAGGGAGGGAGGGAGGGAGGGTGGGAGGGAGGGAGGGAGGGAGGGAGGGAGGGAGGGAGGGAGGGAGGGAGGGAGGGAGGGAGGGAGGGAGGGAGGGAGGGAGGGAGGGAGGGAGGGAGGGAGGGAGGGAGGGAGGGAGGGAGGGAGGGAGGAGGGAGGGAGGGAGGGAGGGAGGGAGGGAGGGAGGGAGGGAGGGAGGGAGGGAGGGAGGGAGGGAGGGAGGGAGGGAGGGAGGGAGGGAGGGAGGGAGGGAGGGAGGGAGGGAGGGAGGGAGGGACGGAGGGAGGGAGGGAGGGAGGGAGTTAGATATCATTGGTGGGAACAATGCTGCTAGGTCGGGGAGGGAAACACAGGAAAAGAGAAATCGGAAATTCAGTAACGAAGTCAGTACTATTGACAGAGTGAGAGAGGGTGAGAAAGAGAGAGAGAGACAGATCGAAAGAGAGACAGGCAGGCAGACAGGCAGGCAGGCAGGCAGGCAGGCAGGCAGGCAGGCAGGCAGGCAGGCAGGCAGGCAGGCAGGCAGGCAGGCAGGCAGGCAGGCAGGCAGGCAGGCAGGCAGGCAGGCAGGCAGGCAGGCAGGCAGGCAGGCAGGCAGGCAGGCAGGCAGGCAGGCAGGCAGGCAGGCAGGCAGGCAGGCAGGCAGGCAGGCAGGCAGGCAGGCAGGCAGGCAGGCAGGCAGGCAGGCAGGCAGGCAGGCAGGCAGGCAGGCAGGCAGGCAGGCAGGCAGGCAGGCAGGCAGGCAGGCAGGCAGGCAGGCAGGCAGGCAGGCAGGCAGGCAGGCAGGCAGGCAGGCAGGCAGGCAGGCAGGCAGGCAGGCAGGCTGGCAGGCAGGCAGGCAGGCAGGCAGGCAGGCAGAGGGAGGGAGGGAGGGAGGGAGGGAGGGAGGGAGGGAGGGAGGGAGGGAGACAGACAGACAGACAGACAGACAGACAGACAGACAGACAGACAGAGAGACAGACAGACAGACACACAGACACACAGACACATAGACACACAGACACACAGACACACAGACACACAGACACACAGACACACAGACACACAGACACACAGACACACAGACAGAGAAGAACAACAATACAACCTAAGCTGACAATAAGCTAATGTTTGTGATTTCCCCCACGTGACTCATAATTTAATCATCACTGTGCATTCACATTACAAAAACCGACGCTGAGCTGCGCCACCGGGTATTCTACTGATCCAATTTGACTGACAGTTGTTATTACAATAATTGTGTTAATAATTCAACGCCGCGTACCTTTATCATGCCTACACTAGCCATTAGTGCGGCAGTAATTTGATGTATCAATAAAACCATGTATCTCCGTGTAAATCCGTGATAATGCCAACGGCCAAATGAATAAGTATATATACTGACTACGGCCCAAAATTAATATTTAAAGTTAAAGCGCAATACTAATTAAGAACCACATGCTACTGGCATAAACTCATCACGGTAGTCCTATAGTTGTATGTCCCATGTAAATAAATATGTGCTTATTAATTACAATGAAATAATAGTTTCAGATTGCCACTACTGGTTGAGATTGCCAGTCGTGGTTGCGACTGTCGCACCTGTTCAGTCTGTGTGACAATTAATTATTGACTCACCTTGTTGAGTGTTGAGGGAGCAAGTAGGACACTAGACACCTCCGTCCTGTCACCAGTGCACGCGCCGGTACGGTGTACTGGTGCGTTGCAGGAGTGCATGCTAATCAAAAATGAAACTAGGTGTCAAAGAGCAGCCCAGCTTCCAGGTACTGCACCACCGGCACTCCGAAGCAGAGATCCATACTCCATATTTGTGTCTTCCGAAATCCAAACAGAATAGTTGGGAAACAATACAAGTGAAGTTTCGCATCTCCCTAATTTTGAGACTCGTTAAAGTTGACCAGCATTTATGTAAATCAAGTAGATATTGCCCCAGTTGTGGATTCCGCAAATTTTTTTTTAGGTGTGGGTAAAATTGTTTTCAATTTTCTCTGTGTGTGCTAACTGTTTAGGGCTAATTAAAGAAGACGCAAGTTATATTGTGCTCGTAAAGTATGAGTTTAAGCTACGTCGAAAACTCGAAATAAAATTAACGTCACCTGATCACTATGGTAGAGTTAACTATTGGTCCACAAACTAGGTTACCTACTGTATATAGAAAGAAGAGACATCGTGATATTTTAACCACACAAATGCGACGTGTTCGGAAAGTGACACTTTCCCAATCACCGAATGAGAAATCCAGTATAATTAACATATAGAACGAAGGATTTGAGTGAAACTGCGCTACTGCATCCTACCAATGTTTTTACCTCAACCAGGTCATAGCCTATCGCTGTGTGATCTCATCTATTTATAGACCCTACTCAGTATAGCTGCATGGTATGTTAGATGGTCACAAGATATACGGTCTATCCATGGTTTGCACGATCCTCTTTTTGGAGAGGGAAACGAACACCACGATCCAGTTCCCTATAGGCCACTTGGAGTTATCATACGAACCACTGCGTGGACCCACGTTGGCGGATGAAAAATGATCGATACCTGATAGAGTTTTGCCGAGTAGTGTATATCCGGAGGAAAACGGTAATGGACAGTTGTGACAGTTTGATTCATTCGGTCATCGAGAAACGACGATTGATCGTCTTCAGGAGATGACATAAAACAGTCGCTATTCAAGCGTGACACTGGATCGCTTGTGCACCTTCGACTGAAAGCGTGTCCGTTGTCTGGTGTGTGTGTGTGTGTGTGTGTGTGTGTGTGTGTGTGTGTGTGTGTGTGTGTGTGTGTGTGTGTGTACGTGCGTGCTTGCGTGCATGCATGCGTGCGTGCGTGTGTGCGTGCGTGCGTGCGTGTGTGCGTGCGTGCGTGCGTGCGTGCGTGCGTGCGTGCGTGCGTGCGTGCGTGCGTGCGTGCGTGCGTGCGTGCGTGCGTGCGTGCTTGCGTGCGTGCGTGTGTTTGTGTATGCTATCTGGCGACGTCACCTACCGTTGTTTATGACGTAATTTCTTTGCAGTCTCGTAGTCGGACCGATCAAACAAGTGTTTTGTAATGCTATTTCATAACATCAAACAGTAATATGATGGCTTTAATAAAATATTGTTTTTAAGCTATAGTACGAGTTGTTTAATTAGCAAAATTCTTCGTCGCTATGTCTAACTACAATCATGTATATCCAGGAACCAGGCTAGCTAGTGATATACGAAGTTGTCATCAATTATGGTTTTACGTCATAAAAACCTTCTAATTGTTACGTCATCAGAAATAGGTATTGCTGTTCGCTCAGGAATAGGCTTGCGGCCCAGTATGTGCGGTCTAGGTCTTGATTAATACGGTGCAGATACAAATACTGGCTTCATTCTAACGGGAATGAGTGCATACAGTGCACTGGAAAGTTTTTATACCGCGTCTGTCGTTACAATGCTCTTTTTCCAGTTGCTCCAGTCAACCACAACCCGTGTGAAGTAGAAGTGCTTGTATGCACCCTACGGCTACTGTTCAATGTGCCGGTTTTTTTTAATCACATGTGCTGCTTTACTAACTATAAGCATCATTCATCTGGCGTTAGTCATCTGAGGTTTCCACTGTGGATAATAACCCAGCGAGGACTTTAATTTCCTACTAACAACATTATAACCCTACTTGTACTTGTACTTGTACTTGTACTTGTACTTGTACTTGTACTTGTACTTGTACTTGTACTTGTACTTGTACTTGTACTTGTACTTGTACTTGTACTTGTACTTGTACTTGTACTTGTACTTGTACTTGTACTTGTACTTGTACTTGTACTTGTACTTGTACTTGTACTTGTACTTGTACTTGTACTTGTACTTGTACTTGTACTTGTACTTGTACTTGTACTTGTACTTGTACTTGTACTTGTACTTGTACTTGTACTTGTACTTGTACTTGTACTTGTACTTGTACTTGTACTTGTACTTGTACTTGTACTTGTACTTGTACTTGTAGTAACACAGTGCCGGCGGAGTGAGCGGATGGTTCACAGTGCCACTTGACGTTAATGACTCTTGTACTTGTGCTTGTGCTTGTGCTTGTGCTTGTGCTTGTGCTTGTGCTTGTGCTTGTGCTTGTGCTTGTGCTTGTGCTTGTGCTTGTGCTTGTGCTTGTACTTGTACTTGTACTTGTACTTGTACTTGTACTTGTACTTGTATTTGTACTTGTACTTGTACTTGTACTTATAGTGACTCAGTGCCTGCGGAGTAAGCGGGTGGTTCACAGAGCCACTTGACGTTGATGACTCTTGTGTATAGTCAACTGCCGTACCTTAAGCAGATGGATTACTTTAATCCCGTTGAACTCACTGATCTGATTAAGATTTTTTAGTGTGAACGCTCAACGTGAGCGAAACCGGTTTTGCGTCGGATTAAATTTGCTAGTGTGAACGGGGTATAAGTGTGCTTGATTGGGACTAGGGTAGGGGAAGGTCGGGTAAAGTGGGTCCCGCGGTCAATGTGAGCCCCACCGTCACAGCATATCAGGTATGGAATGCAACTAAAGCAGTTAGTAAATTAGTATTTACATACCTGTCAGGGGACACAACTAAGCGTCGCAGTTGTTTGTTTTGTGCGAATTCAAAACAGTGAGCAGCAAATTTTTGTTTTTGTTTTTTATTTTTCTTAAAATAACTTATGTGTTTTACAATCACCATATTTTCATAAATGGTTAGGGTACATAACTGTAAATTTGGTCCATGGAGCATAACGTCTCCCCCAACACAACGAAACGTCGTTTGCGTCTTCCGAAATATAATCAGCACTACTGAGACTCTAAACAAGTTCGAATCTCCCTAATTTAGAAACGCCGGCAAATTGCTTAGGTGTGTCAATGCCAGCTCTTCTCTACCCCCGACACTTCTTTTTCCAAAACTTATTGTTTAACGTCAGCCAATGAAATCGTCCATGAGGAGTATCGTCGTGTAATATAATATTGCGGGTGATTTCAACCACACGTTGCACGTGTTATATACTAATAATACTAGTAATACTAGTGATACTAGTGATACTAGTGATACTAGTGATACTAGTGATACTAGTGATACTAGTGATACTAGTGATACTAGTGATGCTAGTGATGCTAGTGATGCTAGTGATGCTAGTGATGCTAGTGATGCTAGTGATGCTAGTGATGCTATCGTGATGCTATAGTGATGCTAGTGATGCTAGTGATGCTAGTGATGCTAGTGGTGCTAGTGACGCTAGTGACGCTAGTGACGCTAGTGACGCTAGTGACGCTAGTGACGCTAGTGACACTAGTAACATAACAATAATAACAATAATAACAATAATAACAATAATAACAATAATAACAATAATAACAATAATAACAATAATAACAATAATAACAATAATAACAATAATAACAATAATAACAATAATAACAATAATAACAATAATAACAATAATAACAATAATAACAATAATAACAATAATAACAATAATAACAATAATAACAATAATAACAATAATAACAATAATAACAATAATAACAATAATAACAATAATAACAATAATAACAATAATAACAATAATAACAATAATAACAATAATAACAATAATAACAATAATAACAATAATAACAATAATAACAATAATAACAATAATAACAATAATAACAATAATAACAATAATAACAATAATAACAATAATAACAATAATAACAATAATAACAATAATAACAATAATAACAATAATAACAATAATAACAATAATAACAATAATAACAATAATAACAATAATAACAATAATAACAATAATAACAATAATAACAATAATAACAATAATAACAATAATAACAATAATAACAATAATAACAATAATAACAATAATAACAATAATAACAATAATAACAATAATAACAATAATAACAATAATAACAATAATAACAATAATAACAATAATAACAATAATAACAATAATAACAATAATAACAATAATAACAATAATAACAATAATAACAATAATAACAATAATAACAATAATAACAATAATAACAATAATAACAATAATAACAATAATAACAATAATAACAATAATAACAATAATAACAATAATAACAATAATAACAATAATAACAATAATAACAATAATAACAATAATAACAATAATAACAATAATAACAATAATAACAATAATAACAATAATAACAATAATAACAATAATAACAATAATAACAATAATAACAATAATAACAATAATAACAATAATAACAATAATAACAATAATAACAATAATAACAATAATAACAATAATAACAATAATAACAATAATAACAATAATAACAATAATAACAATAATAACAATAATAACAATAATAACAATAATAACAATAATAACAATAATAACAATAATAACAATAATAACAATAATAACAATAATAACAATAATAACAATAATAACAATAATAACAATAATAACAATAATAACAATAATAACAATAATAACAATAATAACAATAATAACAATAATAACAATAATAACAATAATAACAATAATAACAATAATAACAATAATAACAATAATAACAATAATAACAATAATAACAATAATAACAATAATAACAATAATAACAATAATAACAATAATAACAATAATAACAATAATAACAATAATAACAATAATAACAATAATAACAATAATAACAATAATAACAATAATAACAATAATAACAATAATAACAATAATAACAATAATAACAATAATAACAATAATAACAATAATAACAATAATAACAATAATAACAATAATAACAATAATAACAATAATAACAATAATAACAATAATAACAATAATAACAATAATAACAATAATAACAATAATAACAATAATAACAATAATAACAATAATAACAATAATAACAATAATAACAATAATAACAATAATAACAATAATAACAATAATAACAATAATAACAATAATAACAATAATAACAATAATAACAATAATAACAATAATAACAATAATAACAATAATAACAATAATAACAATAATAACAATAATAACAATAATAACAATAATAACAATAATAACAATAATAACAATAATAACAATAATAACAATAATAACAATAATAACAATAATAACAATAATAACAATAATAACAATAATAACAATAATAACAATAATAACAATAATAACAATAATAACAATAATAACAATAATAACAATAATAACAATAATAACAATAATAACAATAATAACAATAATAACAATAATAACAATAATAACAATAATAACAATAATAACAATAATAACAATAATAACAATAATAACAATAATAACAATAATAACAATAATAACAATAATAACAATAATAACAATAATAACAATAATAACAATAATAACAATAATAACAATAATAACAATAATAACAATAATAACAATAATAACAATAATAACAATAATAACAATAATAACAATAATAACAATAATAACAATAATAACAATAATAACAATAATAACAATAATAACAATAATAACAATAATAACAATAACAACAATAACAACAATAACAACAATAACAACAATAACAACTATAACAACTATAATAACAATAATAACAATAATAACAATAATAACAATATTAACAATAATAACAATAATAACAATAATAACAATAATAACAATCAGAAGAAGAAGAAGCACATTTATTTACCGCCATAAATCTAGATAAAAATCCATTCGGAGGCCTTGTGAGTACATAAATATGATTGCATACATGTACATAATTATGCATAATATTATGTAAAATTAATAATAATGGATGAATGGGTCATTACAATGGGATTCCGACCAGTCTTCAAATATTTATACTGTTCCCACACAGTATAGCGAGATTAGCGACTGGCGAAGTAAACTAATTGATATAATATATAATAAATATAATAATAATAATAATAATAATAATATAATATATCTAGTTCGACTACACACACTCCCCAGCTTTACGGAGCCGATCGGCCTGCGGTCGCTTTCGACAACGTTTGCGTTTGCGAGGATGAGTGAATGTCATGTGTAAATTACATTTGATTTAATTGGTCCCCTTCCCCGCTTGAGCTTTTCCTTCTGCAACTACCTATATCTCATCAACAACCTAATCGTTGTATCTAAGGGCCTAATTTATTTAGTTTATTATCTTAATGCTCCAAAAAAACGAGAAAGTGTCTTCGTTCAATGAAATAATATTATTGTAACCACGACAACTGTAATCTTCCCTGTAGCAATGTTCCAGCGTACGATTTTCTGTAGTTATGCATACAAATTCGCAACCGGAAGCGGAAATAAAAAGTTCGCGGGACCGACAAGTTGGTTTGATTTTATTTATGTACGATATATTATTTATTTGACTCACAATATGTTATCTTGTGGCGGTATTTTGCATTATATATACGCAAACGTGTCGAAGCTTTTCGTCTATTCTAATAGTAATTGATATGTCTTCTTGCATACTTTCTCGACTAGTTAGTCACTAACTCGACCCCTAACTCACACCAACTTAGTAAAAAGTTTGAAGTTAGTGTCTAGTTTGGGTTCCCTCTACTAGGCTCTAGACTGTAGCGTGTAGGTACCTTTCATCGACAGGGTCCCTAATGATCGACTGTATCATAATTGACATAAATGCAATAAATTTGGTGTTGACTGTTACTATACTAACGTAATTGTATATTATTATAATTTATGTGTAAACAAACATGCACTGATGTCATGGGCGAATAAAATCATTGTTGGCATATCATTACTCAACTCTCAAGTTTATTTGGTGAACGGTCGATCATTAGGGATCCCCCTGTGACCTATTGGGTGAGAAGGTAATCACTGCTGGTATTTTGTCACCAAATTGTATCAAACTATTTTTTTGTGTTTGTAGAAATCGTCAATGAATATGCTTTGAATAGAGAATAATTTAAATTGCGTAACTTTACATCAAAGGCGAATAAAACGCGGAAAACTATGTAAAAATGGTCCCCCGACGTTAGTAGTCTAGTTTTTTAAAATAAATCTGGGCACTAATTATGTACAATTTAAGTCGGACCCACCTCAATTTTGCCATTATAACTGTATTTTGGTAATCTTATATACTTTACTGGCCAAAATTATTACGGCCTTTTAAATCCATTTTCTTCACGTTATATCGATGTGTATGTGTTCGTAATGTGACTCTACATCACTTCCGGTACAAAGAATTAAATTTTATTTTTTTTATTTGTGTTTTAGAACAATTTAAACGGCTCGCGCCTCCGCTATTCTGGTGCCTCTGGGAGGTGCCTACAGCCCGCGCCATATTTGCAGCGGTGACATCACGTTGTTTCCTTCAACTCGGCATGTTTAAATTGTTCTGGAACACTAATTAAAGCAATTAAATCTGACTTCTTTGTACCGGAAGTGATGTAGAATCACATTGCGAACACATACACATCGATATATAACGTGAACAAACGGTTTGAAAAGCCCTTCAAAAGGCCGTAATAATTTAGGCCAGTTAAGTATAAGATTACCTGTATTTTTGCCAACATTTGATACTTGATTTTGTTAATTCAATCAATTATAATTATTATCATCTTGCGCATATTTATGTTTTTATAAACAGCGAGTCTTAGCAGACTTTTGAGGTCGAAAAGACAGCGCGGTCGGCATAAACAAACTATTTATCGCTCATTCCATGTGCACAGCGCAGTAACATGCACCGCTGCGCTTGCAACTGGCACAAATCGCGCTGTCTTTTCGACCTCAAAAGTATGCTAAGATGCACTGTTTATAAAACATAAATATGCGCAAGATGATTATAATTGATTGAATTAACAAAATCAAATGTTATAATGGCAAAATTGAGGTGGGTCCGACTTGTACATAAGTGCCTAAATCTGATTCATACGTGTCGAAGGTGACAAGTTTTTAGTTTGCAAAAGTTTATAAGTTTGAAACAACAAAAGTTCAATTTCAAACAAACTCGTCTCGAAATCTTACAACTAATAAACAGTGAAAGTCCATACAAGCTTGATGAAACATACTTAACGTTTGCAAGTATTAAATCTGAAAGTTCACAACCTCAAACCTCATAGTTCAGTTTGAAAGAACCGCCTGGCTATTCGCAGAGCAGTTGACGTCACAGCTTAGGGAAGTGCCAATATCCGCAGAGCAGTGACATCAATGCTCTGCGAATACTGGCACTTCCCTAATTTGCTAAGCAGTGACGTCTCTGCAAATTAAGAAAACAGAGTTGCTAGTATTCGCAGAGCAGAGTTTGAACACATGTAACATTTCCACAGTAATAGTGTATTACCCCTAGCATACAGTTGTCGGCATTGCCATAACATTTCCTTGTCATCATGTATTAGTAAATAAAGTGACATAAATATTTCACATTATCAACTTCCGTGATTGTTTCACCATTAATCTTAAATGATGGAACATAATTTTTTTATTTACTTTTGCATATTAACACAGCACTTTTCTTGGAATTGTACCCAGAGTCCACACATCTGCATCAGTTCAGACAGTGCTGATACAGATGGAGGCAGAATTATTACCAAGTCATCAGCATACATAAGATGATTAATAGTTGTAGTACCTATAACACACCCTGTGTTTAATGTTATGGTATATGGGTGTAACATTAAATGTGGCGATTATTTTTGGATATCAATTCTTGGACCTTGCACATGAGTATGTTCCTATTGAGTTCCCTTTGAATTGTCAGACTAATGTTCCACACAACTGTTCTCAGTGGAGAAAACAAATGCAGATCAGTCATGCAATAGGCCATGTTATTGTTACAGCATCAGTGGAGTGGGATGCCAAAGTCAAAGATGCGATAAGTTGGCCACAATGTCCTACAAGCCAAGGCCAGATTATGATGAGCCAATCACTGACGTCTGCATCGTGTCAAATCCAAATACGGTCCCACCAGGTTTTAACATTGTAAGAAACGTTTGTTAACTCTGCCAAGTTACACGACATTACCATAATATAATACAGCCGTTCCCAAATCAGTGCATGTGAATATGGCAGTGACAAAAACGCAACCTAGTATTGAGACCATCTTGTGTGAAGGTGTCATGGCTTTAGCAGCTCTTTTTTGTCTTCATTGATGTATTTGAACATCTCCCCCAGCTAAATTCTTTGTATGGATGGGAGAGTGTTGTATCTGACTTTGTAGATTTCCCTCCATCTCTCCCTCTCCATTCCCTCTCTCTCTGGAAAGTTATCCGTCATTTTCTTCATGTTTCATTATCTTAGAAAATTAAGCTCTCTACTAAGTAACTGATTAAGATATTCTCTGAGCATGTCAATCAAATAACAATGCAGGATATGTATAAGATGTTAATTACCTTCAAGTAGCTGACTTAGTCAGTCATTAGTTTGTCAGTTGTTGACTTGTTGTATTATTGTTTATATATGCTTTTGTTGTCCCCGTAGAACCAATGATCGTCAATATCTTCATGTAAAATGCTATTTAGTAGGGCAGTGCCGGGCCAGGCATCCCTCTCCTAGTTCTGATAGTATACATACAGTAGACGCAGTAGTCTCCTGCGTTACAGCGGCGTTTCACACACGACACACATGATGACTGCAATTTGTGGACAGAGGGTTTCTTCGGCGGCAGTCGCACCAACCGTTATCTTTGCATCTCCAGGAAAATACAGGCCAAATTCTGGGTATGTAAAATGACCACTGCATCTGAATGAAGCTTGCTCTATCCTCTATGATGCCTTGAAAACATCCTACAGTGTATAATTTTTTTTTACATATGATGTCAGTCACGTACTGACGTTGCTCACTTGACATGGTGATGTCAGTCACGTACTGACGATGTTCACTTGACGTGGTGATGTCTGTCACATACAGACGTTGCTCACTTGACGTGGCGATGTCAGTCAAGTACTGAGCAGCTCATTTACTGCTAATACTTATATAACCTCTAAAACCATTAAGAAACATAATTCCTAAGAGAACATTTAGAAAACAAAGATTTCTTCTGAAGGTTTGAGAAATAAACTTTGAAAGTTTGATGCCTGTGTTGTGCATGGGTAGAAATATCACTGGGTTGGGGGGGGGGGTAGGTACAGAAATAAAGAAGCAAAAACGTCATAAAAATCACAGATATCTTATTGTAGTTTATTTGAGGTCGTAAAATACATGTCAACTGGCTGGTATGTATATGGGTTGACATCCATGGATCCACCAAAAAGTGTGACCTGCAAAATTGTTATACTGCAGCAAGCCCTGATTATGTGTTACAGTGATTACATAACTTAGTATAACCAGTGAATCAGTGATCTTGAACACTGATTACGTAACTTTCACCATTGTTTACATAACACCGAACAATAGACTACATTTTACAGCATTTTGGTGACCTTGACCAGTGATTCTGTAACCGACTAATAATTATGTGACTTTGATGTGTAGTTATTTGTCTTTCAGAGTGACTCTGACAGAGTACTTGTGGATATCTTGGTGAACTCAGAGAAAGACATTCCACCTACTGGTTTCACAATGATTCACCACACCCATGACACTGGTAAGTCCAACACACCCGTGACACTGGTAAGTCCAACACACCCGTGACACTGGTAAGTCCAAAACACCTGTGACACTGGTAAGTCCAACACACCCGTGACACTGGTAAGTCCAACACACCCGTGACACTTGTAGGTCCAACACACCCATGACACTGGTAAGTTCTACACACCCATGACACTAGTAAGTACAACACACCCGTGACACTGGTAAGTCCAACATACCCATGACACTGTAAGTCCAACATACCCGTGACACTGTAAGTCCAACATACCCATGACACTGTAAGTCCAACATACCCGTGACACTGTAAGTCCAACATACACTTGACACTGTAAGTCCAACATACCCGTGACACTGTAAGTCCAACATACCCATGACACTAGTAAGTCGAAAACACCAGTGACACTTGTATGTCTGATACACCCAGGGCACTATTAAGTCCAACACACTCACCACCTCAACTTCTCTGGGAAGTATTCAGCAACATTACAATTAAAATGAAGACTTCATACACACATACACACCACTGTCTACAGCCAGGTGCACATTCATATAGCTGAGTAACTGGAGCAGTCTAGAGTGACCAAACTGGCCAGTTTAAGACAGTAGCACAGGATTCATGATGTAAGAACTCATGTTTACAGTGTTATGCTTAACAATGAGTGATACACCTTGGGAAAGTATGAAATAAAAATCTACTTGCTCCATTTCTACTTGAATTGTGTTCTAATTTGTAACTTATTATGTATACCTATGTTGGAAGTATCTTATGTTATACTCAAGTGGAAATAGATAATGAGTTATTAACTGTTATTTAGATCAGATGATTTATTTATCCATTGGTCGGTCGGTCGCTGGGAATGTGATTGTTTTGCAGGTGAGAAAGCGACCAAGAGGAGGGTGATCTGTATGAAGATGAAGCCGAGGAGGACCGAGAACATCGCCATCTGTGACGTCATCATGGTGACCAGCCTCAGGAGCATCCCTCGAACCTACAGTGTCAAAGGGTAGGGACAGTTTGTCACTGGCTTCCCTAGTCATCATCCCTAGTCATCATCCCTGGTTATCATCCCTAGTCATCATCCCTGGTCATCATCCCTGGTCATCATCCCTGGTCATCATCCCTGGTCATCATCCCTGGTCATCATCCCTAGTCATCATCCCTAGTCATCATCCCTAGTCATCATCCCTGGTCATCATCCCTGGTCATCATCCCTGGTCATCATCCCTAGTCATCATCCCTAGTCATCATCCCTAGTCATCATCCCTGGTCATCATCCCTGGTCATCATCCCTAGTCATCATCCCTGGTCATCATCCCTAGTCATCATCCCTAGTCATCATCCCTAGTCATCATCCCTGGTCATCATCCCTAGTCACCATCCCTAGTCTTCATCCCTGGTCATCATCCCTAGTCATCATCCCTAGTCATCATCCCTGGTCATCATCCCTAGTCATCATCCCTGGTCATCATCCCTGGTCATCATCCCTGGTCATCATCCCTAGTCATCATCCCTAGTCATCATCCCTGGTCATCATCCCTGGTCATCATCCCTAGTCATCATCCCTAGTCATCATCCCTGGTCATCATCCCTAGTCATCATCCCTAGTCATCATCCCTAGTCATCATCCCTAGTCTTCATCCCTGGTCATTATCCCTAGTCATCATCCCTAGTCATCATCCCTAGTCTTCATCCCTGGTCATCATCCCTAGTCATCATCCATAGTCATCATCCCTGGTCATCATCCCTGGTCATCATCCATAGTCATCATCCCTGGTCATCATCCCTAGTCATTATCCCTAGTCATCATCCCTGGTCATCATCCATAGTCATCATCCCTGGTCATCATCCCTAGTCATCATCCCTGGTCATCATCCCTGGTCATCATCCCTAGTCATCATCCCTAGTCATCATCCCTGGTCATCATCCCTGGTCATCATCCCTGGTCATCATCCCTAGTCATCATCCCTAGTCATCATTCCTGGTCATCATCCCTGGTCATCATCCCTGGTCATCATCCCTAGTCATCATCCCTAGTCATCATCCCTGGTCATCATCCCTGGTCATCATCCCTAGTCTTCATCCCTGGTCATCATCCCTGGTCATCATCCCTAGTCTTCATCCCTGGTCATCATCCCTAGTCATCATCCCTAGTCATCATCCCTGGTCATCATCCCTAGTCACCATCCCTAGTCTTCATCCCTGGTCATCATCCCTAGTCATCATCCCTAGTCATCATCCCTGGTCATCATCCATAGTCATCATCCCTAGTCATCATCCCTGGTCATCATCCCTGGTCATCATCCCTAGTCATCATCCCTAGTCATCATCCATGGTCATCATCCCTAGTCATCATCCCTAGTCATCATCCCTGGTCATCATCCATAGTCATCATCCCTAGTCATCATCCCTGGTCATCATCCCTGGTCATCATCCCTGGTCATCATCCCTGGTCATCATCCCTAGTCATCATCCCTAGTCATCATTCCTGGTCATCATCCCTGGTCATCATCCCTAGTCATCATCCCTAGTCATCATCCCTGGTCATCATCTCTGGTCATCATCCCTAGTCTTCATCCCTGGTCATCATCCCTAGTCATCATCCCTGGTCATCATCCCTAGTCTTCATCCCTGGTCATCATCCCTAGTCATCATCCCTAGTCATCATCCCTGGTCATCATCCCTAGTCACCATCCCTAGTCTTCATCCCTGGTCATCATCCCTAGTCATCATCCCTAGTCATCATCCCTGGTCATCATCCATAGTCATCATCCCTAGTCATCATCCCTGGTCATCATCCCTGGTCATCATCCCTGGTCATCATCCCTAGTCATCATCCATGGTCATCATCCCTAGTCATCATCCCTAGTCATCATCCCTGGTCATCATCCCTAGTCATCTTCCCTAGTCATCATCCCTAGTCTTCATCCCTGGTCATCATCCCTAGTCATCATCCCTATTCTTCATCCTTGGTCATCATCCCTAGTCATCATCCATAGTCATCATCCCTAGTCATCATCCCTGGTCATCATCCCTGGTCATCATCCCTGGTCATCATCCCTAGTCATTATCCCTAGTCATCATCCCTGGTCATCATCCATAGTCATCATCCCTGGTCATCATCCCTAGTCATCATCCCTGGTCATCATCCCTGGTCATCATCCCTAGTCATCATCCCTGGTCATCATCCCTGGTCATCATCCCTGGTCATCATCCCTAGTCATCATCCCTAGTCATCATTCCTGGTCATCATCCCTGGTCATCATCCCTGGTCATCATCCCTAGTCATCATCCCTAGTCATCATCCCTGGTCATCATCCCTGGTCTTCATCCCTGGTCATCATCCCTAGTCATCATCCCTGGTCATCATCCCTAGTCTTCATCCCTGGTCATCATCCCTAGTCATCATCCCTAGTCATCATCCCTAGTCATCATCCCTAGTCATCATCCCTGGTCATCATCCCTAGTCATCATCCCTGGTCATCATCCCTGGTCATTATCCCTGGTCATCATCCCTGGTCATCATCCCTAGTCATCATCCCTGGTCATCATTCTCAAACTTGTTTAATCACGTCTGTCACCTCTTTGTCTTTGTTACTGTGGCAGCTAGCTTGTTCTTTGTCTGGCTGGTGACTGCTCATGTTAAATCTAACTGTAGTTTAGTTAGTGAATACATAATATGTTAAATGTTTAACAATGGTTTCCCTTGTGTGTGTCAACCTTATGGAGATTCTGTAACTGCATGAAAGTAATGGAACGCGTTTACGTTTTCGAAATTCCCTCTGGGGTCAAAGTTTTTCACCGATTTCAACAAACCCATGTAAAGTTTTTCAAAAACTTACCTTACAGAGTACTTTTTACATACAAGTTAATCAGAGGGCTGTTGGACTGCGACAATTGCCTGTGTGTCATGGTGATAGTGTTATCAGTGAAATAGCAGAATATTTTTACATTTTAAAGAAGTTCTTTAATTTAACTCATATTCTGTTTATGATATTTTTTTATTATTCATGAGCTTGTCATCTTTGTGAGGTAGCTGACAGAAATGCTGCGGATATCTGAAAATGACTAACAGTTTTCCTTCTCCAATCAAGGGAAATCAACGGGAAGACGATGTGTGTGAAGTTGATCAGCGTGCTGCCCTCCCCGCTACCTCTAGAGAAGCTTCCGTCCCCGCTACACCAGCAGCCACAGAAACAGGCGCTTCCACCCGTACAGAAGCTGTCTTTGCAAACGCGTTTCAACCCGCCACATCCATCGACCTCACAGTACGACCCCTACAGGTGAGAGGAAGAGGAATTGGTTGTGTTTCATGTAAAACATACGCTACATCCACATCAAACAAGTTAAAACTTAAATAATTCAAATATGTAACCTGTCGAACGTCTCAATCAACTGGGCATGTGTATGTGTTTGTACAGGCAGTCAGTGACACGTATGTCTGTAGGAAGCAGCATGTATCCAACTGGTCATGTATATGTGTTTGTACAGGCAGCCAGCAACATGTATGTCTGTAGGAAGCAGCATGTATCCAACTGGTCATGTGTATGTGTTTGTACAGGCAGCCAGTGACACGTATGTCTGTAGGAAGCAGCATGTATCCAACTGTGTATGTGTTTGTACAGGCAGCCAGTGACACGTATGTCTGTAGGAAGCAGCCGGTATCCAACTGGTCATGTGTGTGTGTGTTTGTACAGGCAGCAAGTGACACTTGTGTCTGTAGGAAGCAGCATCTACGGTATCCAACTGGGCGTGTGTGTATGTTTGTACAGGCAGCCAGCGACACGTACGTCTGTAGGAAGCAGCATCTATCCAACTGGGCATGTGTCTCCAACTGACGACTACAAACCGTTGTATTTGTCGGATTCACCTTTCCAACGATTCAGCATTATCCGAGAATCGCGTGAGTTTCAAAACTGGTGTATAGTTTCAATTCATCCAGGAAAATCCATCATTAAACAGCATCATCATCGTTATCGTCGGCATTTAATGGCAGTGTTTCCAGGCTCTGCTGGGTCCACCTTCCTCCCAATTGCCTTTCTCCAACTGGCATGGTCTGAACATCCCTTGGGTTGAGACCCATCAGACTCAAGTGTGCACACAGTCTGTCAGGGTGTCCTTGACCTGCCAGAGGCAGCTGTCCCTGTCACCAGTGGCAGCTGTCCCTGTCACCAGTGGCAGCTGTCCCTGTCACCAGTGGCAGCTGTCCCTGTCGCCAGTGGCAGCTGTCCCTGTCACCAGTGGCAACTGTCCCTGTCACCAGTGGCAGTGTCAGATTCTTGTAAAATGAAAAACGTGTAAATGTAAATTTTCTTTTAAAGTAAAGACGTGTGTGCTGCGGCGCTGTAGCCGGTTGATTTAAATCCAGTTGGGGACACATCTTTGATGCATTCATAGACTGGGTTGTTGTAATCCGGCCAGATCCCCACAGTGTCGAGTCTGGCAATCCATTGCAAAATCTGGGGTGCTCACAGGGCTTTATGCAGAATAAAATTATTGCCAGTCACACATGTTTTGGTGGACACATGGATGTTAACTGTTAAGCCAGTTTACAAACTTTCAAATGTGCCTGATGACCTGAAATGGACTACAAACACACATATGACACCATTTACACTCACTTTCTAATAATATCTATGGTTTTGGAAGACCTTTTTTTGCTCCTTTTTGTTACCAGTCCACCCATATTTCTGCCCATCCATATTCGTTTTTACTTGTCCTAATGACGAGTGGACAGGTCTCTACATAAAGCTATGGGTGCTCGGAATATCATTAAAAGCGAACCCTGTAATGCACATCGTGGTACCTAACTTATATCTAGTATTATAGAAACAAGTAGAAACAAACCAGCCACTTTCCTCCTTTGTGTTGTTTTAACCAGTGCAGTCTCACTAATATTATCATTAATATTAATAACATTGAAAATAATTACAAGGTTTTCACTATGGTAATATCCTATAGGGCTATAGGGATGTGCCACAGTGTTTTGTACGTAATACTTCTTGTTTCCGACACGTCTAATGTTTGGTTGTGTCTTTGCAGCTTTGAAAGGTGTTCCATTTGTGCTGGACGAAGCCTTCCTAGAGTTAGAGAAGGCCTGTAAAGTGAGTGACACAATGATATTTTGCTGTATAAATTTATAGTAGAACTAAACAGAAGATTGACACACGTTACCTGCCACAGCAAAGTGGGTATTAAGTTGCAACATTGTGAAATTTAATTTAGTTTCTCTTTGCATTTCAAACAGATAATAAACAATAAAATTATATATTATTTGTTGAAACATCTTCATTTAGTTTTACCAGAATAAAAAAAAACTATAAAGCAACATTTGGCGAAACTGGGTGATTTTGTCTTATATTGTGTAATTTTAATATATTGTTTCGTAAATGCATATATTTTATTAGTTCAGAATTATTTGTTGAGGAACATAAATTGAAGGCAGGATTGAAAGCAATGAGGTTCTGCCAAATCACTTAAATGATGAAATGTGGCCCTGAAAACTGTTATATATGCAGAACAGGCCTATATGACAGAAATGTTGATACTGACAATGTATTTGAAAAAGTATTTGAAAAAGTGAAATACTGGAAGAAAGTATTTAAATACAAATACGCTTAATTCCTAAACATCAAATACAAATACTTAAAAAATATGTAAATACTTTCAAATATGACTATATTTGACCCCCTGTCTGTTGTCGTCTAGAGCTAAGCTCCAGGCGGCAAGTGATCAAAGAAGCCTATACCATACATATTCATTCAGATCGTGTCCTCAAACAGAGGTTGTAGTGCAGCGGCCGGGACCCAAAAAATGTTATGCACCCCTACCGGAGGTATAACAAGCTGGGACCGGTCTCCTTTTGACCGTATGAATCTCTTGTTTATGAAAAACGACGTTGTAGTTGCAGCAAACTTGTACAACATCCTGAATTAACCCTTTGTGTGCAGCAAAATATGAAAAAAATACGTTTTCACTTACTTGCCTATTTTATGAAATTTGCCCAGTTCATGTTTAGAATTGGTAGTTATATCAATGTATTTCTTTGCAATGGACATGTTGCAATATATTTTAGGCAGTTTTATGCCGATAAGGGGGTTAAGGGTCCAAAAATGTACCCCAAATATGGCGATGTTTGGTGATTTTGACCGAACTGAAGCACATTTTCTTGCACCCTACTACCAATACATGTAATAACAGTGTCAGACCTGACTCTATTCATCACCCAGGATGTGTCATTGATAAAAAAATAAGTTTGAGCATGGTGAAGAGGGTATAACATGGTCCATTAACCCTCTGTTTGCGACAACGCACAAACTACGTTTTTGAATTTTTGCTTTTGCTTTATCTTAATAAATACGGCATGCAGAGCAATAATTGTGGTATGTGAATATATATGTTTTAGGGTATTCTGATTTCAAATATATAATTTGTTTGCTCCTCCAGCATTAATTTCCGCCATTTTTAAAGATGGCGGTCATCAATACAAATTTTACAATATATCAAACATTACATCACCTAGAGCAATTATTTTGACGTAGTTGGATAGCTTGGTGGATAGCGATACCAACCATATTATTTGTCACCTTCAACAACATAACAATTCGTGCCATTTTTAAAGATGGCGTCTGGCAAAGCTTATTATTTCCATATTTAAGAAATACGGTATTTAGATCCATCTTTCACCACATTTTAAGTGCTTCGTAACGTCGAAGGTCGTAGCTAGTGTACAGTGGATACCTGTTTGACCCACTGTTGATATTAGTTATAAGTTTGAGACGAGTTCAACGTCGTATGTGATATGTTCCCTATTATCGCTCAATATACATGAGATCAGTTATATGCTGATAAGGGTGTTAAGGGTAAAACATATACCCAAAATATGGCGATTGTTGGTGATTTTGACCAAACTGAAGCATAGTTTATTGCACCCTACTACCAATACATGTTATAACAGTGTCATACCTGACTTTATTCATCACCCAGGATGTGTCATTAATAGAAACAAAAGTTTGAGCGTGGTGAAGTGGGTATAACATGGTCCATTAACCCTCAGTCTGCGACAATGCTCAAACTATTTTTTTGAATTTTTGCTTTTTTGATGAATGCGGGTAGGCATGTGGAAAGTCCCAGCCATAATCATCACAAAGCAGCTAACAAATGCCAACTGTTACCTACTCGTAACATAATAGATACCACACATGAAGTGAAACGAAATCCCCATTTATTCAATCACACGTCTGTGTCCATCTCCTTTCTATCATCTCCTTCAGGTTTGTTGTTCTGATTACCACAGCCTGTACAAGAACAAGCATCGATGCACTCTAGTCCGACAAGGAGACAAGGACACTTCCTCGCACTCAAACAGTCTTTATCGGTGCAGTAGATGTGAGTCAGGTCCCGAACCTCAACTGGAGCACATGCCTGAGTGAACATTGTCTGTGTAATACCTCCATCATCGCAAGCAGTCCAACCATGGACAACTGGTTCGATCACTTTTTTGCTCGAAGGACGTGCTTTTTGAAGGCATCCTCCGTCGGGGGAAGCATGGATGCGGACTTGTCTGTTGTCGTAGCCATGATGTAGCGCAACTTGTCAAGCGTGTCCATGTCACTTCCCTTCTTTCCGTATAGAAGTAGTGCATAGCTGCGAGCAACGGCGACGCTGTGCTCTAGGTCATCTTCATGGAATGTCTTTAAGTTCGACAGAGTGTCTACATTTTTCAGCAGTTTAGAATAGGCAGTTTTCTTACATATTCTGTTCATGGAACACTCACACACTGTTTGGCCAAGTTCATTCGCAATCCTGTGTACAGGAATATATCGCCCCTTTCCGGAATGTCCAGCATACATATACACATGGTCACTTAAGTGTCCTCTGCTGAAATAGTAGACTAACAAGACTAAGACGTCTGTATCATCACACTGAATTATGATCTTCTCGTGGTCCCGTGACAGACTGGAAGCGTGTAGGATCATGCGTGTATCGGCTTCCTCCGGGTTACTGTACAGTCTTTCAATGGATGACACCACATATGGGGTAGCTTCTTTCACAAGCATTCCCTCACTGGATCCACCTGCCAAGATGATGGATTTCCCATTTGGAATGTATTCAGTTGCATGCTCCAAGATATACGCGAGATATAATTCGCTAGGCTTGCCTTGTTGCCTGCTCCTTTCAGAAACTTGCGGTAGTTAGGAACTTGTCTGCTCCCCTGGATCTGATACCTAGGTAACAGTGCAGAAGAACCCCGTCGCTCTCGTTCTGTTGTCTAGATTGATGACCCATTATCATAGCGATCGAAAACAATGGTCACACAGCACAACTCCAAGGACGGGTTGCTGAGAAGTCGAACTGTACGTTTCTGAACCACTTCTGCCAAATCCTTGAACGTTCTGAAGTGGTTCTCGTTTAGCGATTTAACCATTGCCATGCCATCGACGATATATGTGGATGAAGTGGACGTTGGTATCTTTGGCACCTCTGTTAAAACATCCGGACAATTTGATTCAAGCTTCTTGGCTTAAGTCGGCCTTATTGGTCTTTCTCATCGTTCCATCACCATGGAAGAGGGCCGGTGGTACTGCAGCCAGTTTGTACTGTAGAACTTTCCTCAGGTCAACATCACGACTCCCAGTAGCCGCCGAAACAATACCTCACTGTCAATTATTAGCTTTCGATCCTTGACGTTTGGGAGGGCTTTCTTCATGTCCGCAAATGTTGACATGGTGCATTTCTGCATTGGTTCCAAGAAACCTTTCGTGGGCTAGTCCCCAAGTCGTTTGCTTGACAAAGTCACCGAAGATCACTTAGCCACTCTCTGGGATGCCCTTCGTAGAATCCTCAACTTCACGTGATGCTATTTTACCTGTGATGATGTTCATTAGATGGTCTGGAACATCATCCAGGTCAAATGGATCTTGGCACTGACTGTAAAGGTATTCCTTCATGTCCTTCACATCCTTTCTGTCCTTGTTCGAACGAGAAGTCCCCAGCTCTTCATGCATTTTTCCATTGATCTCAGAGTTACAAAGTTCTTTGAAAGCCTCCGCATATTCGCAGTGTGAAACCTATAACACTTCCCTGGCTCTTTGCTTCACGATTGATTGTTTGTTCCAGGGCTTGCTCTGTAGGGACACAATTGAAAATCCGACTCGCTGACCTACGAACAACAACAACCCCACCCCCCCCCCCTCCATCGTGTGGCGATATATCAGTGGTTCTCTTTCTTCCAGTTGCTTCATCTCTGCGATGTACACTGGGGTGTATCGGGAATAGTTAATTCGCCCAGCCAGGACGAAATAGGGGACAGTTTCTATCACAGCTTGTATGTGCATTAGGAAATTTGCCTCCCTGTCTGCTCGTAAGAGTCGAAGTAGTATGTTACCAGACTCAATGAAGCTATCCCAGTATGCAAATGTTGCTGAGTTCTGTCGCCCTTCTTTTTGAAAGCGAGTGATCGTATCCAATACGGACTGGGGAATTGCGTCCTCAGCTTTCTGGCAAACGGTAGCACAGGCAGTTGCATCTTTTGATCCGAAGGACTGCTCCAGATCTCATACTAGATGCTTGGTTTCATTGGTCAGCCACGGCAAACTGTTTTTGATGGCAAAGGCTTCAGCTGAAGTCAGGAATTAACATCTGCGACAGAGCTACGTGTGCCAGACGGACACCTCTGATTGCACGGGCATACTGCTTTCCTTGTAACATTTGGTTAACCGTGGCAGCTGCATATACATCTGATGAAGTTAGGATGTTCTGAAGTCCGCCATCTCTGAATATTTTACCAATGCTTGCCAGGAAAGCCATTATCAGATGCATTGCTCCCAGCCTCATCATCACTTTGCCCACCAAGATGGTCCCGGTCTGCTCCACAGAATCCGTTGTGCCTTGCTGTAGATTGCAAGGTCTGCTTTAACGAGTATGTGGTGCTGCCCCAACTCCTCAGATATGCGCTCTAGCTTCAACAAAGTTGTAAAAATGGTAGACATATCAGATGGCGAGGCGTTGATGAAGGGAAGGTATCGTATCTTTGCAACTGGGACAGTCTTAGTATTCACAAGAGCATTGAAAACACTCCTCGCCGGAATGCTCGAGTCCTCATCTGCAAGGGCTCGATCTCATGTATATTGAGCGATAATAGGGAACATATTATATACGACGTTGAACTTGTCTCAAACTTATAACTAATGTTAACAGTGGGTCAAACAGGTATCTACTGTACATTAGCTACGCCCTTCGACGATATGAAGCACTTAAAATGTGGTGAAAGATGGAACTAAATACCATATTTCTTAAATACGGAAATAATAAACTTTGGCAGACGCCATCTTTAAAAATGGCGCGAATTGTTATGTTGTTGAAGGTGACAAATAACATGGTTGGTATCGCTATCCACCAAGTTGTCCAAATACGTCAAAATAATTGCTCTAGGTGAAGTAGTGTTTGATATATTGTAACATTTGTATTGACGACCGCCATCTTTAAAAATGGCGGAAATTAATGCCGGAAGAGCCAAGAAATTATATATTTGAAATCAGAATACCCTAAAACATATATATTCACATACCACAATTATTGCTCTGCATGCCGTATTTATTAAGATAAAGCAAAAGCAAAAATTCAAAAACGTAGTTTATGCGTTGTCGCAAACAAAGGGTTAATGGACCATGGTATGCCCACTTCACCATGCTCAAACTTATATTTTTACCAATTACACATCCTGGGTGATGAAAAGAGTCAGGTCTGACACTGTTATAACATGTATTGGTAGTAGGGTGCAAGAAAATGTGCTTCAGTTTCGTCAAAATCACCAAACATCGCCATATTTGGGGTATATTTTTGGACCCTTTACCCCCTTATCGGCATAAAACTGCCTAAAATATATTGCCACATGTCCATTTCAATTAAATAAATTGATATATCTACCAATTCTAAAAATTAACTGGGCTAATTTCATAAAATAAGCAAGTACACGTATTTTTTTCATATTTTGCTGCACACAAAGGTTTAATTCAATATGTTGTACAAGTTTGCTGCAACTACAACGTCGTTTTTCAGAAACTAGAGATTCATACGGTCAAAATGAGACTGGTCCCAGCTTGTTATACCTCCGATAGGGGTATCTCCTCCGCTGCACTATTGTGTTTCCAGGAAATAAGCATGCAGTCAACACTGTAATAGTAATAAAATAATCACTACACATCTGTAGAACCTATATCCTTGAAAATTCAAGTTCATAATCACAACAAACAAAAACATTTGATATAATCATAATTAACAAATTACATTTAATAAGACAGATAAATAATTTACATTTCTACTGCATTTGTTAAAATGTTAACCATGTGCAAGACTCACAAGGTTATTCACAAGGCACCTTCATATTTGGTGCATTTCATATTTCCTGCATTCACGACACAGACTTCCTGCTAATAATTACCACATCAGGATGATTCCAGACAACAGAATGCACAACAGGATGACATGTGTAACAAAACTGTTTAGATAATGTACTGACAGGAAATGTTTCTGGCAGGTGGAGGGGGTGGAAGTGTCGTACAGGTCACCAGTCGATTTAGACAACGAGGTAAGTCAGTATCAGTCATTAATAAAAATAGTTTTTGTACGTTTTATATACATCACATTTTATTTCTCATAATATTCTAATCTATGAGTTTACTGTTTTTAAGCTACCCCAATGAATTATCATTATTATTGTTTGGGCTGGATTACCTTTTAGATGATGAACTGCTCTTGCTGTGACATGTAAATTATATTTCCTAAAAACAATTTTTACCTATTGTATTGTTAATCATATATAATTCTAATAATTTGTTTCACTGTATTCTCTTGTACAATATACTTTATTTATTAATCATTTGATCTCTCGAGCACTACATGTAAAGATATTTGGATTGGATAGGATTGGAATGGAATGGATTGGATTGGATTGGATGGATGGATGGATGGATGGATGGATGGATGGATGGATTGGATTGGATTGGATTGGATTGGATTGGATTGGATTGGATTGGATTGGATTGGATTGGATTGGATTGGATTGGATTGGATTGGATTGGATTGGATTGGATTGGATTGGATTGGATTGGATTGGATTGGATTGGATTGGATTGGATTGGATTGGATTGGATTGGATTGGATTGGATTGGATTGGATTGGATTGGAATACATAGGGCAACTAGTTGGTTTACAGAGCTATTAAAATCATTTGTAATAAAAATAAAAGACTTCATGTACTTTCCATATAAATGTGAATAAATGACATAATTTCTTTGTTTGCAGTATTCCTACTCATTTGAAAACGAAGAGGCCGTTGTAAGCAGGAGTCTACCTCAGCGGAACTCTTAACAAAAGCTTGGTTGTCTCGATGCAACATCCAAGATATTCCTGTTGCTGTGAGAACGTCTTGGTTACAATTAGTGAACATATTTATCGTAACATTCTTATGAGCTCAGATGCTGGAGTTTGCGTCTTAATAGTGATTCTGTGTATAGGAAATTGTCAATGCCGGGATGCATCCCCAGGACACTTTACCAGTGTGTCAGGGAAATAGTGTCCTCTGTGAAAAGTTGCCAGCTTTTTGTATTTTAGAACGTTCTTAAATATAAAAGCAGATTCTGTCTGCTCAATTATTATTTTCCTTAAAATGATCTAATTGTTTTAGTGAAATGGACTCGCGGTAGGATTAAAATAATCTATGCTGCAGATTATTCTTTTAAAGAAATGTCACAATCAGACTTGGTTCCAGTTGTATCGACATATTAAATATGTCTTCATCCATGTTAATAATAATAGTATCATAATTTACATAGCGCCCAAATCCAGTCAAGATGAAATGCTGTTGGGTGCTTTACGTAAAACTGCATCGATTACCCCGGTAAATAAAAATAAAACAAATTATTTAAAAATACATTCAGTGTAAGTTTCTATGGTGTTTTATAGTGTCATTAGCAGTATTAATCATAGTGTTTACAATATTAACATTTCTATGAGTGCGGTGCACCAGTGTCATTTGTTTCCTTGCCAGAGAGATTACTACTTCATAATGCGATATTGTATTTATTGTTATACAGCTATTTTATGCATCTTTTCAAAATGGTGTCCTCATAGTAGTTTTAATATATTCGTATACGATTCACTAAGTAGCATAATTATAAATAATATTTCAAAACTAATTCCCTGAGTAATGAATTGTCATTTTAATTATCAAGGATCACCCCACTTTCTAACTTGTAAATGGGGTTGCTTAGCAAAAATCCATATAATATATTGCCTGTTATTGGTTGTTGTTGTTTGGTATTGTGTGTTACCATTTGTATTGTTTCTTTTACTTATTTACATGTCACAATATGGTTGAATGTGTGTATGTCTTGTACATTTCTTTACTGTAAGGTATGTAGAAAACTTGAGAGTTGCCTGAATATATGCATTACCATCATCTGACCAGGCATCTGACAGATGGATAGATGTATTTTACCTGTGTATCCGGATTCCTGGTCTTATTGTTATCATACAAGTGTGTCCAGTCTGTTCCGTGTCTTGTTGTTATCATACAAGTGTGTCCAGTCTGTTCCGTGTCTTGTTGTTATCATACAAGTGTGTTCAGTCTGTTCCAGATCTTATTGTTATCATACAAGTGTGTTCAGTCTGTTCCGTGTCTTGTTGTTATCATACAAGTGTGTTCAGTCTGTTTCGTGTCTTGTTGTTATCATACAAGTATGTTCAGTCTGTTTGGTGTCTCATTATCATACAAGTGTGTTCAGTCTGTTCCAGATCTTATTGTTATCATACAAGTGTGTTCAGTCTGTTCCGTGTCTTGTTGTTATCATACAAGTGTGTTCAATCTGTTCCGGGTCTTGTTGTTATCATACAAGTGTGTTCAGTCTGTTCCGTGTCTTGTTGTTATCATACAAGTGTGTTCAGTCTGTTTCGTGTCTTGTTGTTATCATACAAGTATGTTCAGTCTGTTTGGTGTCTCATTATCATACAAGTGTGTTCAATCTGTTCCGGGTCTTGTTGTTATCATACAAGTGTGTTCAGTCTGTTCCGGGTCTTGTTGTTATCATACAAGTGTGTTCAATCTGTTCCGTGTCTTGTTGTTATCATACAAGTGTGTTCAGTCTGTTTCGTGTCTTGTTGTTATCATACAAGTGTGTTCAGTCTGTTCCGGGTCTTGTTGTTATCATACAAGTGTGATCAGTCTGTTCTGTGTCTTGTTGTTATCATACAAGTGTGTTCAGTCTGTTCCGGGTCTTGTTGTTATCATATAAGTGTGATCAGTCTGTTCTGTGTCTTGTTGTTATCATACAAGTGTGATCAGTCTGTTCTGTGTCTTGTTGTTATCATACAAGTGTGTTCAGTCTGTTCCGGGTCTTGTTGTTATCATACAAGTGTGATCAGTCTGTTCCGGGTCTTGTTGTTATCATACAAGTGTGATCAGTCTGTTCTGTGTCTTGTTGTTATCATACAAGTGTGTTCAGTCTGTTCCGGGTCTTGTTGTTATCATACAAGTGTGATCAGTCTGTTCCGGGTCTTGTTGTTATCATAGAAGTGTGTTCAGTCTGTTCCGTGTCTAGTTGTTATCATACAAGTGTGTTCAGTCTGTTCCGTGTCTAGTTGTTATCATACAAGTGTGTTCAGTCTGTTCCGTGTCTTGTTGTTATCATACAAGTGTGTTCAGTCTGTTCCGGGTCTTGTTGTTATCATACAAGTGTGTCCAGTCTGTTCGCTCAAACATATCATACAAGTGTGTTCGCTCAAACCCCCCACATGTACTTATCATGAAATGTTAATAAACTTCCATTTGTAAATTACACTTTGTAAAAATGCATTGGCTGGCTTCATTTTTTTAATGTCCGGTTATTATTTATTTATTTATTGTTTGTTTGTCAAGTAAAGTCACATGATATGCACACTCTCATTTGGATGATAACTAGCGTAATGACTCCATGTATTTAGCCAATGTATGCTTTTAGGAACCTTAAAAATATAGAAAAGTCCATATGTTCCATTGTCCAGGTAGATGCAAACTGTAATATCTGCATTTGGTTACAACCATTTTATTTTGGTAATGGTTAAATCTGTAACGTACCCGAAACGTTAAACCAACATTTCTGCTAAATTTACATTAAAGTTAAATTAACATTTCATGCTATCTGGGAGTGAGATGTTGTTTCTAAACACTTACTATTATCCAAATTCATGCAGAATTGTTTCTATTGTTTGTTTTGAGACAGTTGGGAATTTAACTAGTTTTAGGTGTCTAAAATAATATAATCTTCATTACCACACATTAAATCATGACATTCGTGAAAATCATGTTATAAACTAAAACACACAAGCAGGGGTTGTATTGTCTGCTACATACATGTAGAATCATTACAGCCATTCACCTGAAGATGTGGACCGTTCTCAAATAGCTCTTGGTGGTCTTTGTGTACCTAATGTGTATTGGCGATTACATACATAAATTCGAATTGTCAACATGTATTTTTTGCAATGTTTTCTATGATTGTTGATAATCAGACAAAAAATGTATATAACCCTGTCGACAACCAAAAAAAAGTTTTAACAATCTTTGAATGAATGTACATTGCTATAGTATATATTGACATTATAACTATAATAATACTATAATAGTTTACAAAAGACACCCCATTCACATCTGCATTGAGAGTTGAGGCTCATCCGAAACGTCTTCTTTCTGCTACATCTCACTGAGACTTATTAAAATACAACCACACACACATTTTAGCCTTTTGCACTCTCCCGGGCCCACCAAAATCAACAGTGCCCGTTCACATCGCTAACTGCACTACACCAATCAACTTCACTGAGAGTGAGATTCACCAAAACGACTATGCCACACTTCAACTGCAGCCCACAATATTGATCGTGATATTCCTGACTTGAACTGTGGATACTAATTACATGTTGTTGACATCACATATAATTAAGAAAACCCTTTCTTACATTAACGACAACATGAACTGATATAAACGCCAGGAGGAGTAGTTTAAAGTCGAAACTGTATGATAGATTATACCTCAGCGCGCGCGGTTCGCTCAGAGCTGAACGCGGACACGGCTTTTTCCGGCAGTTCGCTCAGAGCCGAACGCGGACACGGAGTTTCCGGCCCGTCACTACTGTCGGGAGGGGGCAAAGGTGAACACGCGACGCGCGATCGCTGGCGTCCGGTGGCCTTTGCAACAACAACATGGGAGGCTCGCAGTCTGTCGTAGAGGACCCGCCTCCTCTGGCGCGCACTTCACCATTGCTACAAACCAGTAAACACAAAGACAACACTGTCATCATACCGGTGGACGCCAGCAAGCAATCGGAATCGGCGTTTCTATGTAAGTTGCAATGTTGCCATGCTCTTGACATGTCCTGGGCCGACCCGCCGGGGCCGGGGGGTAGATGTTGACCTTCGCCTCGGGCTCGGCTTCGTCGCTTCGCTTGACCTGGTTGCGTCTGGGCTGAGGCATTGGGCATTACACTTATAATATAACTTCAACGGTTTCTGTAACTACATATTTAAAAGACACTATGTAATATGTCAGGTTATGCTGAATTGAATATAACCTTACTTATTTACTGTCTTAGACTTAGACCTTAATTACTCCTTAATAAACTATAAAGTTTCGGCTAAGCCTAAGGCCAAGCCTAAGCCTGGCTAAGGCCGGCTAAGCCTTGAAATCTTGAGTTTAGCCTGTAGGTTTATAGCATGCTAGGACATAGAGTGTGATAGACAGTAGAAGTGTCAAAGTCAAAGAATAATCCAAATTGCAGAGCAGATAACCAAAATATAAATTTGTTTTCTCTGAAATAAAAGCATTCTATTATTCTTTGATCCGTTCTACATGATAAACAGATCAAGATAAATTATATTAATGAATTTTTTTTTTTTTAAATAGCCTCCTCTTCAAGGAAGTCACCAGTGGGTGTATGCAGAGCCAGTAATTGAGTAGTTAGAATCAGTGGCTGGACTGTCATTTTCAAAACTTGATTCCAGGTGCTGGTTCTGCTGCTATGTCGAAAATTTTGACGATTTAATTAATCCTACATTGTCTGTTTCTTTGGGAAGACACATAGGTGGATCCTTCTAAATTCTATTGGTCATCTGTGCCAGCGAAAGTAAACGTCTTTACACTAGGCTACACAAGGAACTGGAAAAACCTGCCATGGATTCACTGCATGAGCATAGCCATAGGGCTCATTTCTCAAAATGTCATTAATAAAAAAGACATAAAAAAACATTGTTCTGCTTAGTTGTGGTCAGTGTTTGGATTTCCCTTCACTGCTGCCGGGGATAGCCATGATTGGCTTGAAACAGTACTTGTGTTGGCATTGCACTAGCACTGTTTTAGGCTGATATTATTTTTGTGTGTGTACCAAATGTTGCTATCAGTGACTAAAAGTTTATACAATTTGTAAAAATGGTGATGTTGATATGACAGTTAACATTTGTAATTTTGAATAATAGCAGACTTTAATGTATATATGATTAATGTATACCAGACAGATTCCTAGAATTTTGTTTTGTAAAACACCTAAGAATCTGAGTGTACTAGGTACCTATGTTTGTGTAATTTTTGGAGTGCTTTCTAAAATAGCATTTGTAGATCTCCAATGGCAATTTGCCATAGATGCCACTTTAAATTATATTATATTAAATGTCTTTTTCCAAGTGGAAAATCCATTAATTGAGCGATATGTGATTCTCGTTGCAGGGTACATGAAGCATGTACATAAGCCAGAAAACAAAGTGGAGATATTGCACTGCCAAGAGGCCCACCTCACTTCACCAATGCTGGCTGAACACTCCTTCAAGTGTGAGTAGTTAATAGATTAGCTTTACTCACATTTTATTTAAAGGTCCCTCTTCAGATCGCTGTTATTGAGTACCATAGGGTACTCTTATGTGTCCAAAAATAGGCCATCTAGGATGAGATGAGTGGGGTCCACTCTACAGGATGTAGGCACATTTGTGCAAATGTTATTTAGATAGATTTGTGTGTTTATAAAATTATCGACAAATTGGTAAATTGATGTTATTATGTCAGACCAAATGGTGAAAAATTAATAACTTATGTAATAATAATAAAAAACTAATGTCAAGTGGATATAATTTATCTTGCCCTTTGCTCAATGTTATCTTAAAATGGTATGAAATATAAAAATCATATGATAAAACTGTAATGTAATGATGGAAGCGACCAATATACAACGTATGGGACATGACAGTTCGGTAGAGTTTTGTATTTAATAGATCAATGACCTCTAAATGGATTATGGAATTTTTAAATACAAAAGATATTTTATTGAAATATGTAAAAGATAGAACTTTCAAATACAAAGGATATTTCATTGAAATGTGCTACTAATGTGTATGTGTTTGTTGTCACAGCGGAGTCTTGGGCGACGATGATGGAGAATGCGCGTCAGGAGGGCAAGGGGCTCGTGTCAAAGTATGAGAAGACGCTGGCAGACCTCGGCATCAAGGGCGACGTCCACTTTGAAGTGGGAAAGCCGGGTGAACTCGTTGTCGAGGCAGCCAAGAAGTACAACGCTGACATGATTGTGATGGGCACGAGGGGCTTTGGCATCATCCGACGCTCGGTGCTCGGCAGTGTCAGCGAGTACGTCCTGCACCATTCACAAGTTCCCGTCACTGTCGTGCCACCGGACATACAACACTGGTTCTTCTAGGGGTGTCTGTGTACCCTACTCCCTTGAACAGTACTTTTGTATAATTACCAACGAATAGCACAAATATGCTGTAATGTCTCAACACTATCAGTTGCTGTGTGCTTTAGTATTATACTTCATTACGTGAAATACGTACATGTATGACCAAAGAATTATTCACTACAATATTGTATTTCTTGCCTGTAGGTAATGATAATTACCAAAGTTGTAATTGTCTTCGAGGAGACAGTTTTGTAAAGTATCTACTCAAATGGACAGAGCACTCACGTATGGAAGATGTCAGTGTGGTTTGAGGTCCAGTTATCATAACCAAAGCGTTAGGAATCACTTTGTATTTCTAGATTTTAGTGCCCCTGCAAAACAGCACTTATCGATTGTCTTATATAGTTGAATTGTTTACTGGGAAAATATACCACTTGTTGAAATTCACCAGAAAGGTTTGAGATTTGGCTATATTCCCAGAGTTGTGATGCACAGGATCTAGGTTGTAATAGTGCTGCAAAATAACATTTGCCAGCTATAAGAGGTATGGCGCACAGGGTCTAGGTTGTAATAGTGCCGCAAAATAACATTTGCCATCTGTAAGAGGTATGACGCACAGGGTCTAGGTTGTAATAGTGCTGCAAAATAACATTTGCTATCTATAAGAGGTATGATGCACATGGTCTAGGTTGTAATAGTGCTGCAAAATAACATTTGCTATCTCTAAGAGGTATGACGCACAGGGTCTAGGTTGTAATAGTGCTGCAAAATAACATTTGCTATCTATAAGAGGTATGATGCACAGGGTCTAGGTTGTAATAGTGCTGCAAAATGACACTTGCCAGTTATGAGAGGTGTGGTTTTAGTTTGTTGTTAGTCAGTTAGTCTGCAAAATAGCACATGTCTTATACAGGTCAATGCTTTATAAATGACATTTATACAATATTGTTGTTGATGCTGCTATGGGGTATACAAGCAATTTAATATTTTTTATTGTGTGGGACCAACTGATTTGCTCCAATTGTTTTGTTATTGATGACCTCTTGCAGTTTGTTCAGGTCAATGTGTTTATTGTTTAATGACAACTATGCATCGAATATTTGCTCAATGCTTATGCATTCTTCAAGGACTCGTGGTTGGTTAATAACGTGCCGTTTTGATATTGCAAAATAGTTGTATGTCGAACATAGCAAAATTATGTATCAACAATGGAATTCATATCATTGCATTGTATTGGATTTGTGTGTACCATCATTCCAGGTTTGTGTCAACATGGGTGATTAACAAATATTACTGAATAAAGATTTACTTTAATTAAGCAATTATCTCATACATGCCCAATATAATTATTAAAGAGCTGTCCACCTATATACACTATAGGGCTTTATTTAAAGAGCTCTACATATTTTTCACAATTGATCACAAAGTTTAGCTACTGCTTTTTTGCGATCACTTTCTCACCGGGAAACATAGTAAACCTACGTATTGTATTAAGTCCTCAGGACTAATCAAGGCTCTTAACATTTTTCTTCCTGGTACAGGGTAGACCTGTTTTCAGTCGAATACCATTTCTACTTCTCTGGGCCCTACAAAAGGACCTTGTCCTATGACTTTACCACAAAAGTGGCGCCACATAGTGGAATTTGTCAAGAGACGAGAGAAACCAAGCTGGCGACCTGTGGATGTCCTACAACGTTGTACGTGGGATGTCTCACTCCGAATAACGGTAACCTAACACATCACACTACGAGCAGTGGCTATAGGTAAATGCAAAACCTGAATGACTTATATTCGAAATAGTTATGGTGTTCTATATCTATGCAATTTTGTTGACCACGTGTGGTTTTGCTCACGTTGTGTGGGCGATAATATGTTACATTCGTCGGAATTTAAGTCGCCCGCTAACGAATTCGATTAAGGAGTTATAGACGTTATGTCCCAAGTCACTTATGTCCCAAGTCGCTTATGTCCCAAATATTGTGGACGATTTGTCCCAAAAACAAGATGCTAAGTAACAGTTAAAATATGAAATGGACTTGAAATGTTCTACAAAGAGTGCCATCATTAGTGTTAATATATCAACAGATTTATGTTAAGACTAGTCTAATGTGCAAAAATAACATAAAAACGTAATAATAAATTTAGGACATATCGTCTAGGACATATGTGACTAGGGACATAACGTCCATATCCCCGATTAAGTACCATATAAATGGCTAAGACTATACAACTTAAACATTAAATAACAGCTTTTATGTGTATTTTATATCCCCCTCCTCTTGTTTTCTCTGGCTGTCTACTAACAGGCATTTCACCAAGTCAAGACTAAGAGACAAGACGTCTATTCCCAGTGTCACCCTGGGCTGGGGGTCCAACCAGCATTACCACTACACTAATACCAGGGACAGGGTGAAGAACCTCGTTTCATCTGCATTACGCAAAAACGTCTTGAAACTTGCACCAGTCCATATACTCCTTTATTACTATTTTAGATTGTATAGGGATCTGGAATAGTTGGGGAGACCAACTCTAGTAGAATTTCGTTGCCTCTCTTGCTGTAAATGTAATGCCTATTTACAGTAACATGTCCCCTTCCACCCTTATGTGAAATATACCAGTTTAAAGCTACACTGTATTAAAATTTGTTAAAATATATGGTTGATAAAATTACACTGTGCATTTTCCAACTCATGCAGCTGCATGCTTTTGTGTGACTGAATGAAATGTGACGTGTCCTGTGTGTTCCTATAGGTGAGTCTGTCATGTCATGTCACTAAATGAAATGTGATGTGTCCTGTGTGTTCCTGTAGGTGAGTCTGTCATGTCACTAAATGAAATGTGACATGTCCTGTGTGTTCCTGTAGGTGAATCTGTCATGTCACTAAATGAAATGTGACGTGTCCTGTGTGTTCCTGTAGGTGCGTCTGTCATGTCATGTCACTAAATGAAATGGGACGTGTCCTGTGTGTTCCTGTAGGTGAGTCTGTCATGTCATGTCACTAAATGAAATGTGACGTGTCCTGTGTGTTTCTGTAGGTGAGTCTGTCATGTCATGTCACTAAATGAAATGTGACGTGTCCTGTGTGTTCCTGTAGGTGAGTCTGTCATGTCATGTCACTAAATGAAATGTGACGTGTCCTGTGTGTTTCTGTAGGTGAGTCTGTCATGTCATGTCACTAAATGAAATGTGACGTGTCCTGTGTGTTTCTGTAGGTGAGTCTGTCATGTCATGTCACTAAATGAAATGTGACATGTCCTGTGTGTTTCTGTAGGTGAGTCTGTCATGTCATGTCACTAAATGAAATGTGACATGTCCTGTGTGTTTCTGTAGGTGAGTCTGTCATGTCATGTCACTAAATGAAATGTGACGTGTCCTGTGTGTTTCTGTAGGTGAGCCTGTCATGTCATGTCACTAAATGAAATGTGACATGTCCTGTGTGTTTCTGTAGGTGAGTCTGTCATGTCATGTCACTAAATGAAATGTGATGTGTCCTGTGTGTTCCTGTAGGTGAGTCTGTCTCTCATGGCGGAGCATGCTGTCGCAGCCTTCAGGGCTCTCAGTGGAATCTTCTGTGTATACAAACCTGCAGGACGCTCGATGAAACAAGTGGTCAGTGCCATCAAGACAAATCTGGTTAAAGGTAAATAAATCAGTTGAACTCACATTTTCTACATCTTCTACTAGCCTAACCTCAGCTAGCTGTGGACACAGGCGACAGGGCAGATGAATAGGAAAATAACAAAAATGTGTATTTAGGCTGCAACATGTAAGAACAGTAATTAATGCATGTAAACAGTAATAAGTGATACATGCAGAAGAACTAGTTCTGTTTAAGAAGATGAATAGTGCAACCTGGATATGTTCTTAAATGTATCCAGGCTGTTCTGCTTTACAATATGTTATGGGAGGGAGTTCCAAAGTCAAATGGTACTTCGTGGTACAATTACATCTGGAATGAAGGATAAGGTCGGACAAGAAATGCTGTTTTCTAGTTACTATGTTTACAGGAATAAGACATTGATTTGCTGCTATACTAGTGGTGGACTTGGTCATTGGCTATTTTATACCTATCAGTTACACGATTAAACAGAATAACCAATCAAACAGTAAAGATCCCTTATTCACATGACTATTCTTGACCTAGATTAACAAGGTGAATCTTCAAGGAAATCACATCACAATCAGTAAGGTTTGAAAATATTTGTGAACCTGCCATTAATCTCAAGGTTTTGTCGCTGCTGTGGTTGGATGTGAAACTTCTGTGTACACAAAGTGGTGTTCTGTAGATTTGAATGCACTGCCCTGTCGTCCAGTCAGACCCAGAGTTGTGTTTGAAGAGAACAGTTCCTCGCCAGATCTGCCTACTCCAACCACAGTGCCCGATCTTGCCGACCACCCTCTGGGTAAGTGTGAATTAAAGCTACATTGCTCTATAAAGCCTGTAATTATATATCAGTTGTTATGTCACGCGGTGAACATGGTCATATATCTAAGAATTGATTATTGGCTGTGTGGCAGCCAGCTGTTCAAGAGTTGGTTCATGTGTTGTAAACGTGTAATAAACTGCTGTGTAATGTAACTAGTTAGTGCCATAAACCAGTGTAAAGCTTGTAATTAGGACCGTCTCATAATTCCACCACCGGCTTGTGCTGTTATGGAAATGTTGTATGAATCCAGTGGACTCCTACTGTGTTCATATTTGGGAGTTAACAGGAAACATGTGTCTTATAAAAGGAAAAAGTAAAGGTAGGTTTTTATATAATGCAGTATCTCGTCCTCAGGATTGCTCATAGCGCATTTACACTTTACTTCCCTGACAGACCTGTTCAATCAAATTAATACCATCTCAACTTCTCTGGGAAGCATCCAGCCACATGCTACAATTAATGTGCGAAGGCTGCTCGTACACATATCCACCACTGTCTATAGCCAGGTACTCATTTATACAGCTGAGTGAACTGGAGCAATGTAGAGTGAAAAACTTACCCAAAGTTTTAACACTGCAGTCCAGGATTCGAACCCGGGTTCTCTTAGTCGAGAGTCCGAAACTCTACCCCTGAACCACTGCGCACTACGTCTTATGTGTTGTAGTTGTTGGGCCCCGCTACATCATAGATGACCTCACTGTCCGCTACATGTCTTGTGGGTTGTAGTTGTTGGGCCCCTCTACATCCTGGATGCCCTCACTGTCCGCTACATGTCTTGTGGGTTGTAGTTGTTGGGCCCCGCTACTGTGCCGCTACATCCTGGATGACCTCACTGTCCGCTACATGTCTTGTGGGTTGTAGTTGTTGGGCCCCGCTACATCCTGGATGACCTCACTGTCCGCTACATGTCTTGTGGGTTGTAGTTGTTGGGCCCCGCTACATCCTGGATGACCTCACTGTCCGCTACATGTCTTGTGTGTTGTAGTTGTTGGGCCCCGCTACATCCTGGATGACCTCACTGTCCGCTACATGTCTTGTGTGTTGTAGTTGTTGGGCCCCGCTACATCCTGGATGACCTCACTGTCCGCTACATGTCTTGTGGGTTGTAGTTGTTGGGCCCCGCTACATCCTGGATGACCTCACTGTCCGCTACATGTCTTGTGGGTTGTAGTTGTTGGGCCCCGCTACATCCTGGATGACCTCACTGTCCGCTACATGTCTTGTGGGTTGTAGTTGTTGGGCCCCGCTACATCCTGGATGACCTCACTGTCCGCTACATGTCTTGTGGGTTGTAGTTGTTGGGCCCCGCTACATCCTGGATGACCTCACTGTCCGCTACATGTCTTGTGGGTTGTAGTTGTTGGGCCCCGCTACATCCTGGATGACCTCACTGTCTGCTACATATCTTGTGGGTTGTAGTTGTTGGGCCCCGCTACATCCTGGATGACCTCACTGTCCGCTACGTCAGTCGACTGGAACCTGACGCGTCAGGAGTGGTGGGTGAGTGTCGCACTGATCTTGTCAACAAGACAGACGCAGCCTATCATGTTGATTGGTTGTTGATACAAATGTAAAAACAACACGGTGGATTGAATGATAATTTTTTTCAATTGAGAGCTATTGTGTAACATGGTATAATTTAGTATTATCTACTGTGGCTTGGATAAAATATTTATATTCAAAGTAGAGTATCGTATAATAATAGTCAATTGAATAACATTGACAAATGCACACACACACTTTTTAAAATAAAAATCTTGTATGAGTGGGGAGGAAAACATTTAATATCTGTTCATGTATTTTCAGTGTGTTTCATTTTGTAGTTAGTTACTACTGATGACATATATCTGGCAAATTTGGTAAGGACAAAAGTGGCAGAGGCTTTTCTGTGAAAAAGAAATTAACGGAAACTGACTGACCTTCACATGGTATTGGCATTTCCATTGTGCAATCATTGCACATATCTATATACAGGTAGTGAAATGTTTGCAATCTCAGTTCTTAATTTCTACTCTTATTTGCAGTGATGGGAATCGGAGCAAGTCGAGGTCTGTTGGCAGCCATAGCAGCCGCACAGTATGTCAGGGTAAGTAAGTAATAAATAAATGACAATAGGAAAGTTGTTCTGTTTTCTTGTTCCAGGGTCAGATAGAGTGTTGTCCAATCATTCTCTGTGATCCCTCCTTCAGTCTCAGGTTATATACTCCAAACAGCCCAAACATGGGCTAACGCAAGAGATTGTAGTGCTTCTTGTGTATTATGGTATTATGTTTGTTTGTTTGAGCTTGTTTGTTTGTTTGTTTGTTTTACAGGCACTTTAGGTGATTGGGTGTTGTAAATGGGAGGTTGGTGATTGCTGCTTGAAAAGCTATTGGGTTATCTATTTCAGTAATGTGTTGTAGGATCATATTCCAGATGCGAATTGCTCGGGGGGGGGGGGGGTAAAAGGAGAACACTGCAGTGTTGATGCGGCACCTGGTGGCCATGTAATGGCCACGGTTTTTGATGGTTTTAATAGGCCCGGATTAATTATTTTTTTAATATCATGGTTTGTTTGATGATCCTGCGTCGCTCAAGAGTGGGCCATCCGAGGGTGGCTATTAGGTCAAGTTCTCATCTTTCTCCTCATTTGCATGTGGTTTACCTCATGTGGTGTTTTCTACCTCGGCACTATGTGTTTTGCCTGTATCCAGTCTTCATGGATGCAGAATAAATTAAACTGACTTTAAAAGTTAGAACCTTCATGGGAATCCAGGATACATTGCAGACGTGATTCTGTGTCAACGGTGTCAACTGTTTTTGCTCAGTCTAAAAAACTGATGACTCAGTGATCTGTGGTTAGAGATCATATGTACAACTGACAGATAGTGACACACCAGATGTAGTGACTCAGTTCTTTTGACTGCTGGGTATTTAAACAGAAATAAGTACATTAATTAATTATATTAACAATTCTATGGATATCTGAACGTGTACGGACGTCAGTGACCCTGATTTTTTATCAGTTAAAGTGATTGAGTAAATCTCTTTAATTAATTGAATGTAAATTCAATACTGCAACATTTCTCGCATTTTTGGCCACGTAAGTTACAAATTATTTATCTGATTTAAATTTCTGCAGGTGTACCACGTGGAGGGGCAACTGGGGATGGCCACACTGGACTACAAACACACTGGCCGCATTGTGGAGAAGACGACTTACCGTAAGTAGTGGAGCGGTGGTCGAGCGGTAGAGCGCCGTACTGTCAATTGAGGGGACGGTGGTTCAATCCCACCTACCGCCGTTTCGAAACTTAGGTAATTTCGTTTACCTCACATATGCCTGTGTCTTTCGGAAGAGACACTAAAAGCCGATGGTCCCTTCTATCTGGTGTCTATGCCAGGGGAAGTAAAATATCCCACACAGGGGGTACATGTGTAACCTATAGTGGACTCACTAATTCTAGAGAAGAACTCCTGCGTTAGCCCAAGTTTGGGCTGTTTGGAGGAAACAACCTAAGAACTAAGTAACTTGGTCTCGTCATAACTGCAGGTAGAGCAGGAATCACTGGCAATAGTTCTATGATCACAGCCAATAGTTCTAGTCTTCTACAGTGACTGACTACAAGTAGTTGGAGAAACCACTACAAATGGTTATAATAATGATCAGTGTAAGTAGCTCTAGAATCAATGCATTATATAATTATGGCTAGCGGTTATGTGATCATTGCAAATAGATTTATGATCACTGAAAGTAATCTGTGATCATTGCAAGTAGGGTTTTGATCACTACATGTACCGGTAGTTGTAAAATCTCTGCAAGTATTTATAAAATACGTATGAGTATTTCTATGATAACTGCAGTCTATGATCACTGCAAGTAGTTCTGTAATCACTGCAGATGATTATATAATCACTGTAAGTAGTTATAAGTTGACTGCATGTAGTATATTATCACTGCAAGTAGTTCATTGATCAATGCAAGTTGAACTATGACCACTGCCAAATAGTTCTATTATTATTGTAAATAGTTCTGTGATCCAAGCCAGTAGTACTGTGATCACTGGAAATGTTTCTGTGACAGACGTGATGTAGGTGTAGGTAGACTGATGGTAATAGTATTGCTGCAGCTGTATCCAGATGTGACATTCACAGTTCTGTTGTATCACAGATCATGTGACCCACGCGAAGATTGACAAAGTGATTGCTGCGATGCAGGCGGGTCATCAGAGATATATGTACCAGTGAGTCCTGTCTGACATTGTGTAGTTACTGTATTCATTATTTAAAATAAGATTATCAGGTAATCATAAAGATGAGCACAGTATCCATTCCATACTTTGTACATATGAAAATGGAGTACAAAATAAATAGTACCAACACTACTTAATCTCACTCATGTATTTAAAAATAGGGCCCTTCATATACTGTCACAGATGACACTTCCTACAAACATCACTAGTAGAATGTGAAAAGTGGCATCTTTATCATCCAAGTGGTGCCACCTAGTGGGTGAAGCAACAGCCCTCTGCTATGTCCAGAATAATTTCAAGCGATTTAAAAATTTGAATCTTCACGAGGAGACTTGTTTGATGATGCCAATTTTCTATGATCCTTCTTTCAAAAACAACAACTACTTAAGTTGTTTCTGTGATTTGATGTCAACGGATCAGTTAGCACATAGCTTGTGTGTGTAATAACTCTGCTTAGAGACCTTCACACTCTGTCGACAAACACACTTGTTCAGGCGAACACAACATATATTTAGTACCCTGCTAAGGCTTTAACCATTGCCCAATGAGACATATAATTGTTGATAGAAAGAATAAAATAAAAATGTTAGCATGTTTCACCAAACCATCCACTATTAGTTCATTGAAAAGTTAATAGTTGATGAGACAGACAGGGAGAGGGAGAGGGAGAGGGAGAGGGAGAGGGAGAGGGAGAGGGAGAGGGAGAGATGCGTTGTTCTTTTAGTTTCAATCAGGTTGTTGCCATGACATATATATCTCTCACTGTGATGTTTTATGTCCAGAGCTGCCGAAGTGGACATGCAGAGTCAGGAAGCGTATGAGATGGCCAAGACCGGGCTGATACGACCAAAGAACCGAGAAGCTGGACCGGTCATCTACGGGATGAGGTGCATAGAGTTCAACCCCCCGGACTTCCGCTTAGGTCAGTTGGTCACTCCAGTAATTTGGTAAAGTTGTCATGACAACAGGCGATATTGGATCGTGTTTTGCTAAGGTCATATTTGTTTTGTTTTCTCTGTATTTCATCATGTCTTTTTATTGTTTTCATATTTACTTTAACAAGTTTTGTTTTGCCTGTATCAGTACACAGTGTACCTTTTACAAATAGTTCATGATGACAAAAACGAATACATTATGGAATTGTAATAGTATTCATGATAATAACCAATAAACAAGTTAATTTCTTGATTTCTGCTTTTGTGCATTATGACCTATATGAATAATAAATTATAAAACTTAAGGTTAATGACCAATAATACTAGACTTACCTGAAAAAATGTTAGAATACTTTGTGTGGTGGTAGTTCTCAGTTGTAGTGCGGGATAGCTGTGTAATCTATGCACTATATAAATAACTTAGTGTGTGTTGTGAGGTATGAAGAGGCGATTATCATTTTCAAGAAATGTTGAAAATTACTTGTTATGATTAGTTGTTAACAAGAAACAAAATTTGTAAGAAAACATTATTTTATATATGAAAATAAAATATTTCAAACCAGAATATTTTGTATTGTAACAACGAAATGCACACTACAATGTAGTAATTCTTTTAATTATGGTGATATATTACAACCTTTCTCAAAAAATAAATCTACTGTTACAGAGATACATGCCATCAATGAGCACAGTGACTACCTCGTAGAACTGGTGCATGAACTCGGCCTCGAGTTGAAAGCGTCCGCCGCGAGTAAACTTGTACGCCGAATCCGCTACGGACATTTTACACTGACACACGCACTTCTGCGGAAACACTGGACTCTGCCAGCGATTCTCGACAACATTGACTTCTGTCGCCCCCTGGTGACTGAGGACAAACTAATCAGACAGCGGCAACTTGTCGAGCAGCAGTTCCCTGCTGGTCTAACGGCATCTACGAACTACCTACTGTCAGACTTCACGACATCCCACAGCTAGCTGGACTTAATGTAATCGCTGGAATGCTTGAATGTGTATTTAAAAAATATATTTTTTATAAATGCTTTTATATGTATTTTTATTATTTGTAATTGTAAGATAAACCGTAATAATATATTACATCTATTGGAGGTACAGTTGATGGGTAAAACCTAAGGCCTGATGTTTGCATTTATCAGTAAATGGTATTGTATAAATTATACCAATTGCAGTTATATCGTAACAGTTTTACGACAATAATTATGGCACTGTTGAGTTCAGTGCATGGCCAGAGCGTCGATCCTAGTATCGATTACCCAATCGCCGTAAGGTGGCAGCACTGAGTCCCTCCCAACGGCCTGGAGAATAATACTGCATTTGTTGCCGCCGGGCCGGTGTTACTCCACAATATGACACAGGCCATGAAATAAAACACTGAGGACACATTTTATCAGATAACTTGCCGAGTTATCCAGCAATAGTTACGGAAAAAGGCAGTCACGCACATCAGAAAATGGTGATGTCTGAAGTCCCATCCCCACGGCCTTGGAGAAATATTCTAGCCGAGTAGCTCGACTTATTGTAGTTGCAATGTAACCAAACCTCGAATTATAGTTGGCATAGTTATGAGCATCAACAGTAGAAATAAAATGACAAACAGTTGACTCACTCCCAAATGTGTCCAACCTATCCCAATTGATCATTTGTAACTGGATACTGGCCTTATTAAATAAACATTTGCGTATGTACGCACACACACACACACACACACACACACACACACACACACACACACACACACACACACACACACACACACATTGTATATGGATCTATATATACACGAGCTATCATGTTTAACTACGGTTATGAACAGAGACGTTTATAAATATATAAGTTTATAACACACACAGCAGCAGCACGTAGCAGTAGATGCAAACACGATAATTAATAATAAAAATCGTGACGTCATACCGTGATTGTGTGACAGCAGTATACGTGTAGTAACTATGACGATATCCTCAATAATTTTAGTGATTTATCAGATCGGTATTCTAACTTTTAGTTGTTTGCAACACTCGATAACATCCTATTGATGTACATTTGTACATGTACGCCAAGCCTACCTTTCTGTGCTGACACTGAGGGGGGTCACTGCCAGGGAGCTTGTCGTTGGTTCTTTTACGCCCAAAAACTGAGACGGGACCGACTTTCCAAATCGGGTTGAAATGTGTATATCACCAAATACACCGTGCGTGGACGGTCCGGGTAGTGAGTTGATACAAATGAATGGTCGGACCAGGTCAAGCGGCAAAGGCCGACGTAATTGATGAATTCATTATCGCATTATTCCATAAATTATTGAATAGTTTAGACCGAAGTGAACTTATATTTATACCAGCAACGCTTCACAATTACTGCCCAGGTTGCTTTACTCATTATACGGACCGGTCACTTCACATACACTTGACCGATAGCACCAGTTTAATGCTAATCCGACGAGGCTGTTGATTTTGTTACACAAACGATTCTCCAATCTGTTTCAGTGATGTTTGTGTCTTGAAGTATAATGTCTCTGGGCTTATTTATTAGTAATTTTGTCGTGATTGTACGGGCGTGTTTACCGAAATAGCTGCCGCACAAGTATAGATCTATAATCGGCGTTGCCATTGGGCCTACCTGCAGTGGTAGATTACGACACCTGCGGGTGGTAGGCACCCAACCTTTCGTGGGCCCTGTGAAGACCCACCCAATGTATTACATTTACAGATAGTCCATATATTGAATATGAACACAATGTATATGGATACATCTCACACTCGTTCTAAGATAAACAATGATCACTCCTTTATCGTAAGTATGCAATAACACTTCTATAGTGTTTACTTTTAATATTTGCTAAGGACCTGCACATTTATTTTACCGTCGACCTGTTAAACAAACTGGCCCAAACTCGTTTTTTCACTGTAGGGGCCTAATGAAACTTAAATACTGTAAACATAACCATTGGCCTAAATGGTGGGCATTTTTGTTGAATCGTGAGTCACAACGTCGTCATAACTATAACTTTACCCAAATTTAATACGTCAGGGCTTTAGTTCAACGTCATCCCATGCGTATTTATATTATTCTTTTGATTAAAAAAGCGCAGCTCAAAAATAGATAGTCTGCGCCGCTGTGGTCCTGCATTACACCCTTGAGAGGTATAGATCCTAGCAGCCTATGTTGGTGTAAACCGGATCGCTCTTTTGAATCTCAAAAGTGTGCTAACAATAAATAATTGTTTGCTTGAGTTGAATAATGGAGCTGGCGCTCCTATATTTAAAAATGTGCAATAAAACAGCCATAACGGCTCAATCGAGGTGGGACACACCTCGACTGAGCCGTTAAAAAAACCAAAAAGCATGTCTTAATACTTGCTATCTGGGTTTCGTGAACGTTCAGTCTACAAAGAAATATAATTATTCGCCTAAACTGTGGCGCAGTTTTCGCCTAAACACGTGTTTCGCCTAAATACATGTCTATATTGCCTGTTGGTTAATTCGCCTGTGTCTACCTGCACATGGCACTACAGACGTTGCACAGTTGTGTGGTGTAGGGCAAGTGGCGACAACTGAAGTAGAATTCCTTTTGGGCGACAGACGTATCACCACTGACACAGACTACTCACAAGTAGGGTCTATGACCATTCCTGTGATAGTGTGTGTGTGTGGGCGTGCGTGCGTGCGCGCGTGCGCGCGTGTGCGCCCGTTGCATGCGCCTGTGTGTGTGCGCGCGCGCGAAATATACAAACACACACGTCTGCACACACCTGTTTATTAGTAATTTTACACATATATCATTCCATACATATTCAACATATTTCAGTTATTTATGTTTTACTGTGAGTCTGTGATAGACAGTATATTCGAATACTATAGTATTAACTCTTGGGAACTTTTATATAGTATTCCTTTACTCTTATAATATTGTTCGTTTACTCTTATTTGTTGCGAATTTTCGTTGTGTATTTTACGCCACAGTTTAGTTTGAGTCCTTTATATATCATTTTATTTGTACAACGCATCGATCAAACGAGTGGGAATTATCGTTTTTAACATAGATTATTATTATTATTTATCGATAAATAAATTTTGCAACATATTTTGAATAACTGAATTAGTGTATGTCTCACGTGATCTTTGATCGGTTGAGTGTAATGAACCATCTCACTGTGTAGTGTAACCAGTATTTGTTAAATTTATGTTTCGAAACTGGAACTGTCATATGAAATACACTGGCAAGTGGAGTCCATGGGCGTCGATCGGTGGGGGACGGGGGGGGGGACGCGTCCCCCCCCACTTTTCAGGGTGGGGGGACAGCATAGGAATTGTCCCCCCCCACTTTTCAGTTCAAAAAAATGCGAGGCACATAGCCTGACTCAACACTCCTCTCTCTCTTAAGAGCCGCTACATAGGACTAGCTAGACAATAAACTCGCGATATGAAGTTCAGCACAGTTATTTATCGCAAAATAACAGGAGGCAAACAAGTTTTGAGGCATGTTTTACTGTTAGTGCGCCATAATCCGTGATAGTTATTTTAACAAACGTAATATTTTAATGTATTGAACGACATTTTAGAAACCTCTTCACAGTTGTCATCACAGGAGAGTTATCGAACATCCCGTGGCATTTATACCAAAAATGCTTTGTTATTTCGCTGCACACTGATGATTTTAAA
>OZ024859.1:34967492-34969992 GCA_964017155.1 Oasisia sp. SBJ-2009
TCACGGAATCCGTGATTCTCACCTGCGGGAACTGCATATGGTACAGAAGTGAGCGTCAACACTTCTGTTCCACCCATTTGCTTCCTGTTCGTCAAAGAATTGAATTTAACTTTATGTTGGCTCATAGCGCTGCCCACCATCTATCTCCTGTAAACGTTTCTGCGTCAATAACACCATACACGCTCGCCCGACCACCGAGACCCACGCACCTGAACTTACTCAGTGTTCTGCGGTATAATCTTGGACAATGTGGACGTCGCTCTTTCTCTGTTGATGAACCAATACTGTGGGAAACTGCAGCCGCTGGGACTGCTAAACTAATCTTTTCCGAACAGCCTTTGAGGCACTATTTTACTGTCACCGATTCTGCTGCTGGCATTTATTGTATATTATTATTATTGTAATGTAAAACGCCATAGAGCACCGTGTGATTGTGGCGCTATATAAATATTGTATTTTTTTTATAGTTATCTGGTTTTAGTAACCATTTTATCCATAATGTAAGTTAGCACACTGAATTCGTTTTTAACTTTAACAACCAACATATTCACATATTTTCTAGCCAGTGCTGCTCAATGACATTTAATGATCACGTACTATTAACTAATACATTTGCTTTTTTTCTGTTTCATTTTAACATACCTCAATGGGTTATAACTTAATGCATTATAAATGTTTAATCTATTATTATTATTATTGCCATATTCTAAATCACTGGACGAAGCAGAGGTAGAACCACACAATGTTTAATACAAATAATGTTTTATTATTATATCGATAAGAATGTTAGATACACAGGACAAACACACATTTATTTCATGACTGAACTTCGTTTCTAACTAATCTCCTGTATTTACTGCAAGTTTTCTTAATATATATATATATATATATATATATATATATATATATATATATATATATATATATATATATATATATATATATATATATATATATATATATATATATAGTATGTGTATAGTAAAATGGCAAAGCAATAACATATTCTTTATTCGCCAAAAATCTATTATCAAGCTGGAGACAATGATATTAGCATACTCAGTAGGGATGAACGAGCGGTTCTTAACCAACGGTCGCTATGATAATTATGCGTACGTAAATTAACACCAGATACACCTTTCGAGTGAAAATGTGAGAGTCAGTTCTCGAACAACGAGCGAATTTCTCCATCTCGATAGCCACGTGTTCCTTGCTGACACTGCCCAGCCCAGCAAGTGAGTCGCCAAGTTCTGCGTAGCCCAATAACAAGAACTTTCGGGGACATCCGTGTCCTCTTGCCACCGTCTCCATGACGATCGTCGGCGTTGGTTGACGTCATATCTGGTGACGTCATACACTGTGACGTCATTTCGTTTGTTTGCCGATCAGTATCTTCTTCTTTTCTTATTCTTCTTCCGAATACTGTGTTCGCCTCATCATGTTGAATGTTATGACATATAGGCGCAGCGCAAATGATACATATAATATAAATACAAATAATGGATTATTAGAACCAATAACTTAAATTAAAATTAATTGTACGCGTAATGTTCACACTGTGAATTGACCTGTTCATGTGGGCTGTACGCAGTCTCCTAGGTGGGTTCATCCATATAGCGTGTAGCGCGAAACTCAAATTAACCGAATGTGACGACCTCAGTGACAACGAGTGGGCTACGACAGGCGAGACACAATGACATGGCATACACCCGCAGTCCAACTACAGTGCAACTAAACATGCCTTGTCCTACATTCGTCTGTTTACGTTTTGAACGAAATTCTCCCCACATTTTCATGTTCGCACATGCGCTGTCGCGAATACTGGCAATTTCCAAACAGACTAATGTTAGTCTGATCATACTGAGCATTTAAAATAGACGCATGAGACATAGTAAATAATACAATTAATATGAACACAGATATTGGATACCTTAAGAAAAATACATTAAATTACAATTAATTGTAAGTGTAATGTTCGCTCGGTGAATGGAAGCAGACTACAAAAAGAATCCAGCTTATAGGCCAGCACACATCCAATAAGAAGTTTATTGCAGCTCACTACTATTCTCGGTAAGAGAGACATCTTGTAGACCGTATCCGAGGAGAACCTGTTCTGGAGGGTTGGCAGTCGTTCTGTGATGGGGGATGTGACGTCATCACAAGGACATGCGTCTGAGGAGAGCGGTCTTCCCGTGGCTGTGTTATTGGGCGGCGAAGTTGTTCACTTCAGCGGGGGTTGTACTCGGCCTAGACACACCTAGTCCCTTGGCTGGAAACATCGAGAGAAGTCGAAGTTAGTTTGCTATTCGTTATAACATTTATATGTTGTTCTCTTTAGCAGATCCCGTCTCTTGGAAGAAATACGGTTAGTCGACACTCGACAAGAGTAAATTTACACACGACGGCTCATTAACCAAAACAATTACACAGGACACATTATGCACTAATTGGAAATCAACTAATGTTCGACGTAAATGCTTGGCTGTTGCGAAGAACATAT
>OZ024859.1:34972492-34992492 GCA_964017155.1 Oasisia sp. SBJ-2009
AATCAAGCAAAAATATTGCGTAATAAGGTCAACCGAGCCGCGTCGAAACTTAAGTATCATTTTTACCAAACACAAATTGCAGCAATGCATGAATCGGGATCCCACGATTGGTGGAAGCATATGAAAACAATAATGGGACTTAAAACAAATGGCAATTCATGCATGCAAGGTCTAGCTAACAAAACAACGGATGGTGATTGTGGCTTACTGGCCAATACAATGAATGATTTCTTTGTGTCTGTGAGTGACCATTTGCCTCGGTTAAATAAGAACCACAAGGTGTTCGACGTTAACGAGGAACTGCCGGATCAGTATGTGATAAGCGTATATACTACTTTTAAAGCTTTGGAGAGTGTTAAAGCCAACAAGGCTACTGGGCCTGACAACATCCCTGCATGGGTGTTAAGAAACTATGCAAATGTTCTCGCCCCTCCATTAACTGCTATTTTTAACAATTCACTAAGAAAAGGTGTACTCCCTATGGAATGGAAAATGGTCCATAATACCGTTGCCAAAAACAAGCCCCCCGTGTCGATTAAAAAAGACATTAGACCAATTTCACTAACTCCAATAGCTGCCAAGGTGTTTGAATCAATAATAATGAAATGGGTTGATGAAACAATTGAAGGTGAAATTGATGCTAAACAATTTGGAGGAATTAGCGGAACGTCCACAACAGATGTTCTTGTCGAACTGGTTCATATGTGGTATAAGGCGACAGATAAATTGAATTCTTATGTCAGAGTTGTAATGCTAGACTTTAGCAAAGCGTTTGATCTTATTAATCATCATTTGTTGCTAGATAAGCAACAATCGTATGGGTTGCCCGCACATATTTTAAGATGGATGGCAACATTTCTATTAGACAGAACTCAACGAGTAAAAATAGGAAATGAATATTCCCATTCTGGTCATCCCAATGGGGGAGTACCGCAAGGGACATTGTCTGGACCTAAATGTTTCCTTGTTTACATAAATGATTTAAGAACGACTGTTCCACTATATAAGTATGTAGATGACAGTACGTTATTTGAAATATGCGACAGAAAGGGTGTATCTGTCATTCAAGAGTCGGTTGATATTGCTGCTAGATGGACAGAAAAGAATGACATGAACATTAATTCCGAAAAATCAAAAGAAATAATCATTAGTTTTGCACAAGATGGCAATTTCAGAAGCACTATCCCGAATATAAAAATTGATGGGAGGGATGTAGCACAAGTTTGCCATGCCAAACTATTAGGTGTGACCATTTCTCAGGATCTGACATGGAACAAACACGTAGATACTATTGTGAAAAAAGCTGGTAAACGCTTGTACATGTTATATCAGTTAAAGCGTGCAGGGATTACACAGAAAGATCTGGTCAGTGTATATGTTAGTGTGGTGAGACCAGTTCTAGAATATGCATGTCCTGTATGGCACACTAACTTGCCCCAATATTTGTCTGACAATATTGAAGTTATACAAAAAAGGGCATTAAAATGTATTTTTCCTGGATTGGGTTACGCGGAGATACTAAGACGTGTTAACCTGGATACGTTGAATGTAAGACGGGAGAGCATTTGTCAAAAATATTTTGATAAAATTAAAGTCGGCACACATAGATTAAATTATCTGCTGCCTGACAAAAGACATACCGAGTATAATATTAGACAAGAAAATGTGTACCCGTTACCAGTTACTAGAACGAATAGATTCCGTAACTCCTTTATACCGTGGGCTTTATACAACTGTCAGTAAAAAGGTTATTAGTACGGTACGGTATGATTTGCGGTATCAAATGTATTTCTATTGTATTTGTATGATGTTTTGATGAGTCAATTGTAACCTATTGTAATGTCAATCCAACTCAGTTGAGTTGCTAATAAAACTTGTGTTATTATTATTATTATTATTATAACAGGGAAAGTGCACAAATAGATAATCGCAGGATGTATGTTTAACTGGGAAGAATTGTAGACGAATACAGTTCTATGCACTAGCTCCTTCTAGAGATCGGTTGTCTTACCCTTGAAGACAAAACTACTGTCCGACGACCAAGACATGGCGATGTTTTCACCCAGTGAGTCGTCGCCCTTGTATTTTCTGTTCTTGCTGTGTTCGAATAAGTCATTCCCTGCCAGATGGTCGGCCCATTTCTGCGCTCCGGCCGATAGTTCAGCGGAATGTGTCAGTGGCGGAACATTGTGGCGTTTCCGGTAGTCATTGTGCGCGCGCAGGCAGCCGTCGATTAAGTTCGTGCTCGACATCCGGTCTGTTGATTACTGCGAACGCTGCAACAAATACCCCTACAAATCACAATCACTAAATTACTAAATTACGTTTTCTGATGTGTGCTGATGACAATTTTCAAACTCGAAGGTTGAAACTCGGTTCATGGTCTCCAAAATATACTGACAAAGTAATGGAGATACAGCTCCTACTTTAAATTTAGGGATAAGGTTCAGCCGATCCGACACTATGAAGGCCTGCCCATAATGGCCTACGCTCAAGCAATCTACGCCACAAAAAGGGTCTCCTTAATACACACAGGGCACGCATGTGATTCTCGTTTTCCGGCCGTTTTAGTGTAATATGCAAACAATCCGAAAATAATAACTTACTTTACAAAATAGTTCCCACTTTGTGGAATAGTTTTGTTGGGTGGAAATCAATAAAAACGTATAACCCATTAGCACGCAGCCGATTTTAACTTGAAGCCTGTGGCTTCTCAAATATTTTACCTAGATGTTTAAAAATATTGCTTGCGCTATTTTCTTTGCTCTAGCCTGGCGCCTTTATTATTCAATTCTCGCAATTGCATGATGTAGATAATAAAACTACCTACACAGTGGTTTCAAAACTGTTGTCATAACTTGAAAATATGTTGACCATTTCTTGCTTGAAACTATGACATTTTGAAACGTTTGGTAAAATAAATACTTTGTTGCGGTGTAACCTTTTTATGCTTGGATTTCTACTGCTGCAAGTTGGGTTTATTTCAAAGAACATTAAATTATCTACACACTGGTATAAAACTTGTTATAATATATTACACATTTTAGCTGTACACGTGGCTAACTCCAGGCTGGAGGACATTTTTAAATGTCCAAAAACAAAAACTATTGCCGTTAAATTTCGAAAACGCGGTAAATATTTTTTAGAATGGATGTTTCCAAAATAGTCACAATTTAATGTTATATGTCTAGATAGGTGTCGCATTTATTGCATCTCTTAATCACTAGATGCAACCACGTAAACCGATTTCAAACGCTGTGATGTATTCGCTGGCCGGCTATGGCCGACCTGAGGAGATTCGGGGTGACCGTCAATGAGTCACCTGAGTGCTAATCGGATAACTTAGATTTCTACTGTAGCAGTTACGTCCGTATGCGAAAGAATGCATAGCTCGTTTTTTTTTTGTTGTAACAACAATAAGGAAGCAAACACGTCGTGCGTGTCTATTGCAGTAATAAGTACGATGGTGTTTTCGTTTGTTCTACCCAGCTACGTTACTAGAAAAAGTCCACCGTAATCTTCGAAGTAGAAGACTGTCATATGTAGCTTTCAAAGTTCTCGTATAAAGACAAGGAGATTCAAAGAAGAATCACGGCCGGATGGGCAGCATTCACCAATCACCGCGATTTCTTCAAGTGGAACATGCTTGAAGAGACACGTCTACTCATGCGTACTTCCAGCAATTATATACGGCGCGGAAACATAGGCATTCATCAGCCAAACAAAGAACTAGCAGCCGCACAAACAAAGATGGAATTGGGTATGTTAAACATCATATTCCGGGAGAGAAAAACAAACATCTGGGTAAATGAAAAGACTAAGTTCACAGACATGACAAGACAAGTCAGAAGCCGGAAGTGGACCTGGGCAGGGCACGTCAGCAGGATATGAGATAACTGACGGACACTGCGTATCAACACCTGGAAATCATACAAAAGGAAAAGATAGAGGAGGAAGGCCGGCGAGACGGTGGAGAGACGAACTAGACAACTACTGGAAGGGCACCATTTGGTACAGGATAGCGCAACATAGGGAGATCTGGAAATAGTATGCTTAGACTTTCACCCAACCACGGGACACTATGGCTGCACTACGATGATAATGGTGATGGCATATTAAAACATTTGTGATATATGTTTACATTACCAGACCAACTGCCCATACAGATCCTTTTGGTGAAATGCATTCATTGTAACGATAATTGCGAATGGCGCGAGGTCCCTACGGTCCGTATGTACAAGGTCGAGCGATAGCGCGGTGATTAGTTCATCCACCTGGCGCCCCACAACCCGGGTTCAATGACCGGACAAGACAGGCTATGCTTGGTGTACAAACCACCTGATTTTCGACACCGGGATTATGTAGGCCTATCCCTCGTGACTAGGCGACCATGGTAATGTCGGTCCCGTCTCAACCGGGACGTAATAGAACCACTGAGAACGACAAGCACCCAGGCATTGACCACCACCTTCACTGCCAACATAGGAAAGTCAGTTTGGTGATAATGTTCTGAACAAGGCTGACCAATTGAATGAGACCTCATAAAATCACAACATTGTTACCACAGTTTTTATCCACAAACGAAATCATTTATAGTTGTAATTATTACTTATGACGCAATTTTGCTATTCTTTAGCTGAGTCACACAGCGATGCTTGAGGAAAACAGAAAGGTAGCCCCCAGCGCTAAAACGTTTCAAAATTGCAATCGCCGAGGGCCCGTCCTCACTACCATAGATCAGACAGTTAGCGGAGTTGCTCGCGTCTTTGCACGGGCGATCAAGCAGAACTTTGCCCAAATAAATCACGTTTTCATGCTAATGATAATTATACATGTATTTATACGTTACATATTATTGAGCGCTTCCACACTCATGTGCACTGGAATGTGACAAAATATATATCATAAGCACTTAAATCTAATAAAAGTATTGGTGAAATAATTATGAACACTGGAAGTATAGCAAATCTCAAAAGCCCAACTTATCTATCCTACCCTAAACCCAACCGAAATGTTTCCAACGTACCCGCATTGATAAACTGGTCACTGGTCTAGTTATTATCCCAGAAATAGGTCGCTCGCCCACGTGGCCAGAGGCAACAACATGCCGACAGTCGCAGGCAGAGTCACAACGGGTTCATGCTTTGGCGAACTTGAAAGTTTAATAACATAAAAATATATGACAATTCCGCGGCTAGAAATCCTCATTGAAATAGGGAACTCCCGAGTTCTCCAACCTTCGGGCGTATTTGGCAACTCTAAACCTACGAACCATCTCAACGGGCGCGCTAGATCACATGCACCATTACAGCTCAACGGATTTACTTATATGCGTACAAAGAAAATAGGTTTGATAATAACTAGATAATAATAATTGGCAGGCACTTGCTTTGAACACCCTTTAACTTTTAAATGGTGAGAGTTCATTTACTTGAGATCGTAAGACTAACGTTTTTTTTAAATAGTTCAGTTAACCTTTGTATAACACTTGCAAGGTATCGGATTTGTTCTTTTAAAGACCCACAACAGTCCAATTTGTCTGCTATGAAATAACTATAGTTAGTTCTCCAACCTTCGGGCGTATTTGGCAACTCTAAACCTATGAACCATCTCAACGGGCGCGCTAGATCACATGCAATAGTTCAGCTCCACGAGTTTGATAAAAACTTGATAAAAAAAACAATTCGTGAGCACCTGCTTTGAACACATTTCAACTTTTAAATGGCGATAGTTCATTTACTTTAGATCGTATGACTAACTATTTAAATAGTTCAGTTAACCTGCAAGGTATCGGATTTGTTCTTTCAAAGACACATAACAGTCCAATTTGTCTGCTATGAAATAACTATAGCCATTCTGGCCTTCGAAACATATTTGCAATGATCACAATTTATTTTATTTTCAAAGTAAACATAATAAATTAATTAAACAAACTGAAATAGTATTAATAATTGTTAAGCACTATTAATTTGTAATCTATGTCTCTGACACCAATACAAAGATGAATCCAAAGAGACGAACGTTGTTTCATAGCAATTATTAAAAGTAACAGATGGCAATTGCGGGCTGTTTGACATTATCATGTGGGGAATATTTACGTCATATAACATAACATCAAGGATCTTATAGCTATAGAATCCTTGATAACATCCTTTGAACTTTCCATACGTTTTAAATACTTTGAACTTTCCATCCAAAAAATGTATATGTGCTTGTTATTACAAATAAATTTGCATTATTCATTCAATTGTCCATAATAAGTGTTGCTGTTGCAAAATGTGTGGTCAGAATCGGTTTCAAAAGAATCAGACGTTTTCGAAAATTACATACAAAGTGTACTTTTTCACCCTCTGAATAGATTACAACTGAGAGTAATATGCAGATTTGACTGTGTACTCAACATGATCATCCGGATAAAAGTTAAACAGCACAAAATCCGTTTTTATAATAAATAAAAATGGCGTCCAGGTGCGAAATCGGTTAAACCGTCACTAGGCCTTCTGTGACGGAGTGTGAACTCATACACCGGAAGTGTGCTCTTGGTCGCCAGGTGGTGATTTCGCACTAAGTGAGCAGTCGACCCTCACCAGTACAGTAGGTATGTTTAACCAACAAAGCGACTTAAAAATAACACTATAACCGATTAACTGAACACGATATGCGACTGGCTTATCGTAAACGACTAGCTCAATATGTTGACGAAATTAAAGCCATGATATATTTATCATTTCCACGAAGGAAAGTATAAAAGCATGTATAAATGGAACTATAGAGGTCTAACTGAATACGTAAATAACTTTAACTCTTTAGGCTTCATAAACTATATACTTGAACTGGGACAGCTACATAAAAAGACGGCAAACAAAATGTTTGAACCGCTGAAATTCGAGAAAAAAAAATTAAACAGTTAGTATTGTTGTTGTTGATTTGAAACGCAACGGATATTTATACTTCAGAAAAAGCTGTTAGAATAATCACGATAATAAGGTTTGAAACAAATCCAGAATAATCGCATTAATAGAGAACTTAAATTAGTAAAGGTCAGCGATATATAAAATCTACCAGAGCTTAAATGATAATCATATCAATTTGTGTCATCAACATGACACACGAGCGGTTTTCTATATCCATAATAATAATAATGATTTTATTCACAAATAATGTATCAGACACAGAATGAGTACAACTTGTCATAGCCTGCTTATTTATATTAATAACAAAGTCAATCCTCATATCCTATACTGGTTCTCCATTTAAATAAAACAACATCGTCTTGGTAATTATGAATACAACTATGCCCAACAAAATTGCTAGGCCTACATTTGCCGAAATCAAGCAGGCATTTGCGTTTAGTTATTTAAACAGGTAGTTTCAAACGTTTCTATCCCATCGTCGCTCGTTTTCTGTCAGCCGAAACTTCGAGAAGGAACGCGACCACGAGCCAGTTTGTCACCATTAGACACAAACTACATACACCACAGTTTCAACGTTGGGAAAGCGTGAATAATAATAATAATAATAATAATAATAACTTATAGTACGCCAATATCGTCGAAGATCGAGCTCAGTGGCGCGACAAAACCAAGTGATTAAACAATATCGTAATCGTAAACAATGCGTCAGTGGTTGGCGGCGGATTGACGCTGTATTTGCTTCTAACCAGGAGGCGGTGCGGCAATAAAGAAGCCTCGGGTTCCAGTTTTCCTTTCCACCCGAGGAATGTAAAGAGGGTTGTATAGATGAGAGGGCTTGATAGGCTATTGTACACATCTTTAAAATAATAACATAGTGCACAGGGAGCCAATGCAATGATTTCAGACGCGGCATTGAGCGAAGACAGCGAGTAGAACGAGTGACTACTCTTGCTGAAAATTGTTGGACACGTTGACATTTTGCCGTATATTTGCTTGCAGTATTGTGAAGGGGATTGCAGTATTCAAATTTGCTGCTTGTTAGAGTTATTGCAATGGTTTGTGCAACGGAAAGTGAGACATACCGGCGAATACGGCGAAGGTAAAAACAGCAGCGACATGTTTTCGATATACGTTGTTTGAAATTGAAGTTTTCATCAAACGTTACTCCGAGTTTTAACACTGAGGCGGCTGGTGTGATGCTCTGACTCAAAATATGTGTCTGGAAAAAACATTAAGTTTTCTACGCTGAGTTGGGGTACCAATGATGAGAAATTCGGTCTTATCAGCTTTAATTGACTGTTTTTCATCCAAAAGGAGACATCTTGGACACAATCCCTGAGCTGATTTAGGGAGCGGCAAATATCAGGTGTGTCCAACGAAATGTACATATGTGTGTCATCTGCATAAAGGTGATGATCCAAGGTGTGACTATTGATAACAGAGCTTAGTGGTGTTGTATATAGAGTGAAAAGCAATGGCCCCAAAACAGAACCCTGGGGAACACCACATGAGGTGGGCAGCATATCTGAAAAAAACAGTTTCTTATCTTAATGGCTTGCCGTCTATCAGTGAGGTATGAAGAAAACCAGCGCATTGCTGAGCCAGATATGGCGTCCATATTTGATAAACGTCTAATGAGAATGTCGTGGTCAATATTGTTAAATGCGGCAGATAAATCAAGCAGGGTCGGTGCTGTAACTTTGCCATTATCAATGCCTTTTTAAAGAGCAGTTCCTGTGGAGTGAAAGTGTTTGTACGCAGACTGTAACACACTGGATAAGTCGTCTGTGTATATGTGAATCATCATGAAATCAGCCGGAGCACATTGATGCATTTACATATATATATATATATATATATATATATATATATATATATATATATATATATATATATATATATATTAGTGTGTGTGTGTGTGTGTGTGTGTGTGTGTGTGTGTGTGTGTGTGTGTGTGTGTGTGTGTGTGTGTGTGTGTGTGTGTGTGTGTGCGAGTGTGTGTATGCGTGCGTCTGCGCGTGTGTGCGTGCGTGCGTGCGTGCGTGCGTGTGTGTGTGTGTGCGCGCGCAGCTCCACTACCTTGCTGCTAATCTCACCTCGTTGTCCAGTGCAATTAGCCTGGTTGTCAAACTCAGTGTCAATCAGAGCCACAAGGCCGTTTTCCTACCTGGCCGCAAAATCATTTGGATTCCATTCAACGAGTACTATTTGTGTTCTTCTTCGGGCAATGACCCAACATTTCACAAGAAACAACGCCACATTTCCTTCCAGCCTGTAACTGCCGTCACTTGGTCTAATTGCCGTGCTGTGTCATTATAAAAAAGTCGACCCTGAAGCATTTTTTACATTTGGTATGTTATTAATGCAGCACTGCCTGCAGTACTAATATTGGAACGATGTATTTTTGATTGAATAACACTTTTCTTTCTAAATTGCACCTTTGAGCTGGATTTCCAAGAACATAGGCGCAATACAAGCTAAGCTACCTTGTTGATTTTTGGTTATTGTTATTATTATTAGGTTTTTGTATTGCTAATATAGTAATGCGTCCCATTTTATCGGCAAACTTCATAGGAGTCTACGAGACGTGTTATGTTCGTTTATATGTCCATGTTATTATATTTAAACGGTCTAAATGAAGGAATCAGGAGACCATTTCACTAACGATGTCAAGAACTCTTAAATCCGATTAGTTAGCACTTTAAAATCAATTTTGATCTTTAACTGTGACCTTGAATACATGAACCTGTCACCATCACGACGCCAGCGGGACAGTCACAGGTGTCACGGAGATGGTGTTCTCGGAAATTCGGCAATGGATATTTACACTACGAAACAAAATACTAACATTAACGACGGACTTTGTTTAATGATGTATTTTGCTTTAGGGTCCTTAAACGGTCCCCTGGTCTGACGATGCAAAAAAGGTTTTTGTTATGAGCATGTGGCAGCTTATCCACGTAGCACTGCTTCTTTGTGTGTGACATAATGTAAGTAAGTAAGTAAGTAAGTAAGTAAGTAAGTAAGTAAGTAAGTAAGTAAGTAAGTAAGTAAGTAAGTAAGTAAGTAAGTAAGTAAGTAAGTAAGTAAGTAAGTAGGTAGGTAGGTAAGTAAGTAAGTATGTAAGTATGTAAGTAAGCAAGTAAGTAAGTGTGTAAGTAAGTAAGTAAATAAGTAAGTAAGTAACTTGTTTATTTCCAACTACAGCGTTAAGCATTACATTAATAAATACAACATTTGCAATATATAGACAAGTAGTCATGTGTGTTGGAGGCGACGAGTGAACAGAAGTGCAACACGTATTTATGGTTCGCGCAACAACCAACAGTTGGCGATGTACTCCCAGTGTTGACCGACTCCACTACGGTTCCATCTGACGCCGACATATTTACTTTCCAAACAATGATTTACCCCACAACAGATTTTTACATAATATAATTGTTTTTGTTTTCAAAAAATAGGTAGCTCCTTGTCTATTGCCCCCCCCCCCCGCGTAGGTGTCGGACAGAAGTAAACAGATCTATCATACGGGAAGGATAATCAGGCAATTCTGAAACTGTGTAAGTGATACTTAAGTATCACAAACCGTGAAATCTAAATATCACCTACACAATTTCAGAAATTAAAATATAAAACATTCTTCCTGGACATTTGACATAACGCATGACAAATTATTGTTTATGATTGTTACAGGCTGCAATACGCATAATGTTGCCAAAAAACACATCGCCAGTCTACGAAAGGTACAATACATCAACAGCGACGGGGAACCGATGAATCGAAGGAAATGCGGAACGACACACCGAAAAACCGACGGAGCGACGGACCGACAGACCAATGGGGAACCGACGAATCGATGGAAATATAGACCGACAGACTGACAAACCGAGGGACACACCGACACACCGACACACAGGCACACAGGCACTCAGGCACTCAGGCACACAGGCATACAAGCACACATACACACAGACACACAGGCACACAGACACACAGGCACACAGACACACAGACACACAGACACACAGACACACAGACACACAGACACACAGACACACAGACACACAGGCACACAGGCACATAGGCGCACAAGCACACAGGCACAGAGGCACAGAGGCACAGAGGCACACAGGCACACAGGCACTCAGGCACTCAGGCACTCAGGCACTCAGGCACTCAGGCACACAGGCACACAGGCACACAGGCACACAGGCACACAGGCACACAGGCACACAGGCACACAGGCACACAGGCACACAGGCACACAGGCACACAGGCACACAGGCACACAGGCACACAGGCACACAGGCACACAGGCACACAGGCACACAGGCACACAGGCACACAGGCACACAGGCACACAGGCACACAGGCACACAGGCACACAGGCACATAGGCACACAGGCACACAGGCACACATAGACACAGACACACTGCCAAAACGGAGCAAAAATATATTAATATCATTGTGTTCACTTACATATATCCTCTGTGAAGTCGACCCTAGCGTCAGGTGAAGCGTCCGTCACAGTCGATTGACCACTGGCCCGGTTATGCGCGTTAACCTGATCGCTCGCCTGGTTATATACACTCACTGACCGTTGCATGCCGGACAATAATCTTAATTAGCTCAATTACCAAGTTTGTTTATTTATGTCGATGAATACAACCATAAATACCGTTTCACCTCCGCTGTGCTATGGAATCTACCAACAACTGGGGCGAAGCGATTATGAGTGCAGGGGAGGGCAGTTGTGAACTGATTGTTAAGTTAATCTTTCCAACGCCGCATTCACGGTAGCTACTCGAATTAACCAGTAGACCGGTGTACTTGGCGCTAGCGGTGCTCAACATTGCACAATGAGAGTGTGATTTGTAAGACCGACATTTATAACATTTGCGAGGCCTCCACTACTCTCTCATGTAGGTGTAATACCCATTAATATTTCGGTAACTTTAACACTGGTTATACATTTTTAAATTGAATATCTCTGTCGCTTTAATACGCATCTTACCTTGCTTCCTACAAGTACTAAGTCGCAAGCAAAGAAAACAGATTAAGTCTTACATAGCGCAGTATCAAATCCCCATGACTGCTCAAAGCGCTTTACACTTTATTCCCCGGCAGACCATTCGATCGAACACCATCTCAACTTCTCTGGCAAGCGTTCAGCCACGCTGCATTTTAATGCATGAAATATATTCGTGTACATATATCCACCACTGTCTATAGCTCATTCATACAGCTGACGGACCTGGAGCAATGTAACGTGAATAAACTTGCCAAAGATTGGACACAGCATACTATTCGGACCTGGGTTCTCTAAGTGGAGGGTTTGAAATTCTGACCACTGATACACTATAGGCTACTACCTTGTAATTACTAACAGGATCAACTTTCTACTAAAGTAACCTTTCTACACTTGTCTCATTCATGGTCACCGCTCGTCTCTCTTTCGCGAATTATCTTGTCACTGGCATTGAAAAGCAAGGGAAAATTCTGAACGAGTTATCTGTTTGTATCTGTAATTAATCTTCTTTGAGATAAATGATAGATCCAAAGTGTACAGACGACTTGTGTAGCGTATCTACCAGTGGAAATTAATATCCTTATGACCAGGGCTTGCATTCATATGAAACATTGCTGCGGTTTTACCAATAGGGCCCGTAAGTGTGTCACGATAAATGGCGTGAATCCGCGCGATTGGAGCTCATTGGTATCTAAGCGAGACAATTGGGGACTGGACACAAGAATAATACACAATAAAATAGTTTACGGGATTTGCATTTTACATTGCTGTACATTGTGGTTTCGATAAGCACTTATATCTGACAAGTTGTCTAAATTCGCATAATCATAACACATGTGTACGTTTGCCCCAAACAGGTTGTACTACGCGAAAAATGGCACTTTTCATTATTAGTCAAGATCGCCAAACGCAAGTACTTGGCGCTATTGCCACCATTATAATCGATTAAAATTCATGATTTCCGTGATCATTGTCACCGGCAAAGTGTTCCACTACTTCTGCTTGTAATAATCCTTCGGACAGTATAACTGAAATAGTTAGACTGGAACCGTTCGATTATTACAACCAAAAACAAAACGAAGTCCTATACGTTAACATGGAGAATATGGACCTCGTGCCCCCAACTGCCCCCAGCCTCGTTTTCGCGCGCGAGACTTACACGCCCTATACGAATATATTTAGTTCATGTAAAACCCATAGTACACACATGCACGCATGCACGCGCACGCACGCCCGCACGCACGTATACACGCACGCCAATGACGACGGAACACATTTTAGTTTTTGCGCCTTTGTCTCGGAGATCTTGGAGGGGCCGTGGACTATAATTTTATCTAGGCTAAAGTCGTGCCGTCTTCAGTCAGCACGCCGCATCACCTCCGATATGGTGACGGATCTGACGCCGGCTACTTTGCCGAGGGTCCTGGCCGCCACAATAAACTCCCTTGCCAGCTGGACGGGGACTTTTTGTGGATCGCTAAGGTCATTTGTTTCGATATCCAGGAAGATTACACATGGCTTGATTCGGCGGACGTACGACAACTGACGATAGACGCCGGACACCGGCATACCACCAAAGCCCCGCACTGCTATGGGGTCTACGTCATCCCCTAGGTCGAGGCTGTTATTGTCGATCGTTTTGGCCACACGACGTACAAAACTGTGTTCGAGGACTAGCAATGTCTTCATTCTGCAATATCATGAACGCCATTCATCATGCTTATATAATAAAAAAATATGAAAAAATATAAAAAGGAAATATAAACAACAATATGTATTAATCAATTGTTTATTTTATAACAGGACAGAAGGGAGAACATCAATTGCTATCGTCGATCTTGCGTAAGTGAATTTTGTTAATGTATATTGACATGGGATTGTAACGGCTGCATGCTCTCCTGTGCTTTCGGTATCTCTCTTGTTCAATATTATATGTTATTCACTTTTAGGCAACTCATATAAACCCCCTCTTTTTACAGAAATATATCCGAAAGGATTAAACTGACTGATCAGTCATCATGAGCTTAGAGTTCACATCCGCCACCTATACTCCGTTGCCAGTGCATTAGGGTCATTGTTCGTGTTCCAACAATCCTAAATAGAGGATACTTGAACTAAGTACACCCATTTCCCAGAAATACTTACTTACTTACTTACTTACATTATGTCACGCACAAAGAAGCAGTGCTACGTGGATAAGCTGCATCGTGCTCATAACAAAAACCTCTTTTGCATCGTCAGATCAGGGGACCGTTTAAGGACCCTAAAGCAAAATACATCATTAAACAAAGTCCGTCGTTAATGTTAGTATTTTGTTTCGAAGCGCAAATATCCATTGCCGAATTACCGAAGACACCATCTCCGTGACACCCGTGACTGTGGTCCGCTGACGCGTCGTGACGGTGACAGGTTTCGTGTATTCAAGATCACAGTTAAAGACCAAAATTAATTTTAAAGTGCAAACTAATCGGATTTAAGAGCTCTTGACATCGTTAGTGAAATGGTCTCCTGATTCCTTCATTTAGACCGTTTAAATATAATAACATGGACATATAAACGAACATAACATATCTCGTAGACTCCTATGAAGTTTGCGGTAAAACGGGAGGCATCTCTGTTTTAGTTAAAGGCTGGAAAATATTACTAGATTAGGAAAACAATCGTAATAATAACAACAATAACAAAAAATCAGTAAGGTAGCTTGAATTGCGCCTAAATTCTTGGAAATCCAGCCCAAAGGCGCAACTTAGAAAGAAAAGCGTTATTCAATCACGGAGTAAATAAACAATATTCCAATCAGCAACGGTTGTACTGACACGCCATAGAGTGTGATGGACCAGCTAGGTTGTAGGGGTATGTTTTTGGATGACGGGAAAAATGTGTATCGACTGTTCTAACACTACAGAGATCATATTCCAAAGAGTTGGTGAAGCTATAGCAAAATGCCTCGTTTCAATATTAGTACTCTCGGCAGTGCTGCATTAACAACGTATCAAATATAACAAATGCTTCAGGCCACGAGGGTCGACATTTTTTTACAAGGACGTAGCACCGCAATTAGACCAAGTAACGGCAGTTACAGGCTGGAAGGCAATGTGGGCGTGTTTCTTGGAAAGTTAGGGTCATTGCACAACAAAGAACACAAGTAGTACGTTGACTGTAATCCAAATGGTTTGGCGGCCAGTCAGGTAAACGGCCTTGTGGCTCTGATTGACACTCATTTTGACAGCCAGGCTAATTGCCCTGGACAACGAGGTGAGATTAGCAGCAAGGTAGTGGACCTGCGCGCACACGCTGACGCCGGCGCGTGTGCGCGCGGGCACACACACACACACACACACATATATTATATATATATATATATATATATATATATATATATAATATATATATATATATATATATATATTATATATATATAATATCTAATATATAATATATAATATATAATATATAATATATAATATATAATATATAATATATAATATATAATATATAATATATAATATATAATATATAATATATATATATATATATATATATATATAAACTCATCAGGAACAATTATACACTACTCACAACAACGTCATCAATGCAAATGCACCACTGTGTTCGGGTGATTTCATGATGATTCACGTTTACAGAAATTACGTATTCAGTGTATTACAGTGTGCGTACAAACCATTTCACTCCATAGAAACTGCTCTTTAAAAACTACATAATGGCATTAGCCTTAACATTGATAATGGCAAAATTACAGCATTGACCCTGTTTGATCTATCTGCCGCATTTGACACTATTGACCTCGACATTCTCATTAGAAGTTTATCAAATATGTATGCCATATATGGCACAGCGTTGCGCTGGTTTTCATCATACCTGACTGATAGACGGCAAGCCATTAAGGTAAGAAACTGTTTTTCAGATATGCTGCCCACCTCATGTGTTGTCCCCCAGGGTTCTGTTTTGGGTCCATTGCTTTTTACTCTCTATACAAAGCCACTAAGCTCTGTTATCGAAAGTCACAACTTGGATCATCACCTTTTATACAGATGACACATAAATCTACATTTCGTTGGCCACACCTAATATCTGCCGCTTCTCAGCGCAGGGATTTTCTCCAAGGCGTCTCCTTTTGGAGGAAAAACAGTAAATTAAAGCTTAATGCAGATAAGGCTGAATTTCTCATCACTGGCACCCCAACGCAGCGAAGAAAACTTGATGGTTTTTTCCCCGACACATATCCTCAGTCAGAATATCACACCAGCTGCCTCAATGTTAAAACTCGGAGTAACGTTTGAATTTCATAAATTTCAAACAACATGTATCGAAAACATGTCGCTGCTTTTTTTACCTTCGCCTTATTCGCCGGTATATCTTACTTTCCGTTGCCAAAACCATTGCAATAACTCTAACAAGCAGCACATTTAACTACTGCAACTCCTCCTTTACAATACTGCAAGCAAATATACGGCAAAACTTCAACGTGTTCAATTATTTTTGGCAAGAGTAGTTACTCTTCTACTCGTTTTCTTCGCTCAGTGTCGCGTCTGAAATCATTGCATTGGCTCCCTGTGCACTATCGCATTATTTTAAAGATTTGTACAAACCCTCTCATCAACGCAACCAGCATATCTCAATTCAATGCTCACTCCAGCAAGAAATTCCAGACAGCTACGATCAATCAGTAGCAACTCTCTTAACATTCCTCGAGAAAAAACGAAAGCTGGAACCCGAGGTTTCTTTATTGCCGCGCCCATTATGTGGAATTCACTTCCTGTCAGTGTTAATTTAGAAGGAAATATAGTGTCACTACGCCCTAGGTTTTGTCGCGCCACTGAGCTCGACCTTCGAGGATATTGGCGCACAAGTTATTATTATTATTATTCACGCTTTCCCAACGTTGAAACCATGTGGCGTATGTTGTTTTTGTCTAATGGTGACAAACTGCTCATGGTCGCATTCCTTTTCGAAGCGACGATGGCTTAGAAACGTTTGAAACGGTCTATGTCCGTTATAGCTACTTCCCGTTATAGCTACTTCCCGTTATAGCTACAAATGTTTCCCGTTATAGCTACTCGTTAAGTTTGACAGGCAAACTAGTCCCGTTATAACTACTTATTTAATTACACAATTCAGGAGGGGACAGCACGAGGGAGCATTAACTGTTTAAGATTACTGTAAGATATCTACATGAAATGTATTACTGAAGGACTTATTTTAAAAGTCATAAGAATGGTATATAGATGTAACTGTCAGTTATTTGAAATTTGAAAATATACCATAAAACACTTGTGCAAAATGTTGTTTTCAAAAGACAACTACCTAGGTACATTGTACTGAGTACAGAACTGCATTTATCAAAAAGTAATGAATGTCATCAATTATTCTTGTTATATGGTGGCATCATGTTTAGCAATCATGAACTGGAAGATGTTGAGATGGTGTTTCCCCACCACTTTTGCAAACTTGGAATTCCATCCCTCAATATGGTTGTTTGTTCATTTGTCAGATTCTGTGTAAACATTCCACATGTCCATGGTGATTTTTGAATCATCACCAAGCCATGTCTCCACAAAGTACTTGTTACAAATTATCACTGGACTTTGTGGAAATTCCTCAGTGGGACACACTTACATAAAAGCAGTCCACCCCTCATGGACATCAGCTGGATGGAGATGAAATAGTTACTGCTCCCTTATCTTGTTACATTGTAAAATGGAGAAATAGAAAAGTAGCTATAACGGGACTAGTTTGCATGTCAAACTTAACGAGTAGCTATAACGGGAATAAAAAGCTATAATGGGAAGTAGCTATAACGGTAAGTAGCTATAACGGGAAGACACCCTCACATTTGAAACTACCTGTTTAAATAACTAAACGCAAATGCCTGCTCGATTTCGGCAAATGTAGGCCTAGCCATTTTTTTTGGCACAGTTGTATTCATAATTACAAAGACGATGTTGTTTTACGTAAATGGAGAACCAGTATAGAATATATGAATCTTGACTTTGTTAGTAATATAATTTAGAATGCTATTACAAGTTGTACTCATTCTGGATCTGATACATTATTTGTGAATAAAATCATTATTATTATTATTGATATAAAAAACCGATTGTGTGTCATGTTGATGACACAAGTTGATATGATTGTTATTTAAACTCTGGTAGCTTTTACTTTTTAAGTTCTCTATTAATGCGATTATTCTGGGTTTGTTTCACATCGTGATTATTCTAACAGCTTTTTCTGAAGTATAAATATCCGTTGCTTTTGAAATCAACAACAACAATACTAACTGTTTAAGTTTACTTATAATTCAGCGGTTCAAGACATTTTGTTTGCAACATGTTTACGTATCTGCCCCAGTTCAAGTTACTATTTTGTATGAAGCCTAAAGAGTTAAAGTTATTTACGTGTTCAGTTAGACCTCTATGGTTCCATTTATTATAGTACATGCTTTTATACTTTCCTTCGTGGAAATGATAAATATATCATGGCTTTAATTTCGTCAACATATTAAGCTAGTTCTTGCCAGTCGCATATCGTGTTCAGTTAATCGGTTATGGCGTTATTTTTACGTCGCTTTGTCGGTGAAGCATACCTACTGTACTTGTGAGGGTCAACTGTGTCAATCGGTGCGAAACCACCACCTGGCCACCAAGAGCGTACTTCCGGAGTCCGGTGTATGAGTTCATACTCCGTCACCGTAGGCCGGTGGCGGATTAACCGATTTCGCACTATATTATATAGGCACATGGATACCATTTTAATTATTATAAAAAACGCATTTTTTTACTTTTATCCAGACGATGAAATTGAGTACACATTTAAATCTGCACATTACCCACAGTTGCAATGTATTAAGAGGGTGAAAATGTACATTTTGTATGTACTTTTCGAAAACATCTGATTCTTTTGAAACCGATTCTGATCAAACATTTTGCAACAACAACACTTATTATGGACAATTGAACTAATAATGCAAATTTATTTGTAATGACAAGCACCATATAACATTTTTGGAAAGATCAAAGGATATAAACATTATGGAAAGTTCAAAGGATGTTATGTTATATGACGTAAATATTCCCCACATGATAATGTGAAACAGCCCGCAATTTCCCTCTACTACTTTTAATAATTACTATGAAACAACGTTTGTCTCGTTGAGTTCATCTTTATATTGGTGATACAGACATATATTACAAATTAAAAGTGCATGACAATTATTAATACTATTTCAGTTTGTTTAATTAATTTATTAGGTTTACTTTGAAAATAAAAGCATTTGTGATCATTGCAAATATGTTTCGAAGACCATTCTGGCTATATTTATTTCATAGCAGACAAATTGGACTGAACAAATCCGATACCTTGCAAGTGTTATACAAAGGTTAACTGAACTATTTAAATAAACGTTAGTCATACGATCTAATGTAAATTTAACTCTCACCATTTAAAATTAATAGGTGTTCAATGCAAGTGCCCACCAATTATTGTTATCTATAGTTATTATCAAACTTATTTTCTGTGTATGCATATAAGTAAACCCGTGGAGCTGAAATGGTGCATGTGATCTAGCGCGCCCGTTGAGATGGTTCGTAGGTTTAGAGTTGCCAAATACGCCCGAAGGTTGGAGAACTCGGGAGCTCCCTATTTCAAAGTGGAGTTCTAGTCGCGGGATTTTCATCTGTTTTAATGTTATTAAACTTTCAAATTCGCCAAAGCATTAACCTGTGGTGACTCTGCCTGCGACTGTCAGCAGCCTGCGACTGTCAGCATGTTGTTGCTTCTGGCCACGAGAGTAAGAGACCTATTTCTGGGATAATAACTAGACTAGTGACCAGTGACCTATTTCTGGGATAATAACTAGACCAGTGACCAGTGACCAGTTTATCAATGCGGGTACGTTGGAAACATTTCGGTTGCGTTTAGAGTAGGATAGAAATGTTGGGCATTTGAGATTTGCTATACTTCCAGTGTTCATAATTATTTCACCAATACTTTTATTAGATTTAAGTGCTTATGATTTATATTTGATCACATTCCAGTG
>OZ024859.1:35002492-35034992 GCA_964017155.1 Oasisia sp. SBJ-2009
GATTGAAGTCGTACTTGGAGATCTCGTTGTACCATTGGGCGGCCGGCTCCTCGCCTGCCAACAGGGAACCATGCTCAATATACACAATATTAACATTTCTTGTAATCCTGTAATAATTCTTCATGACATGAACTTTGCAATCATAGAGAAACAACACATTCACTTGCTTGTTTGATAACTTTTTGTAACATATCGTGATGAAAGGAAACTATTGTAGCACCAACATACGTGTGTCATTCATATACATAACTGATAGTCATCTGTCAAATGTTCATGTTGATGCAGTATAATAGTAATAATAATAATAATTAGGTAACTTCTATTGCGCCTAAATCCTTCGAAACCAAGCTTAGAGGCGCATCAATATAAAATGATTAATCGATCTCAGAGTAAAACGATAAATAAAGTTGTCACCAGACTGATTGATAATCCAGGGAGCTATAGTGGATAGGCAACGTTGTAAAGGTATGTCTTTAAATGACGGCGGACTTTAGCAATATTTAACACTAGAAGGAAGCATATTCGAAAGAGTAAGGGCACCCGCGGCAAAATCACTTACACTATACTGACTTTAGGGACAAAAAGTAAATCAGAACTAGATGATCGAAGCTGAAAGGGTTTTCTTACGGGAGTAAGTAAAGAATGTAAATACGATAGGTGCTCACAGGAAAGTGCCTGGTAGGTAATGATTCAGATCTTAAAGATGATACAATAACGTTCGGCTGTTCGGTTCAGTCTCTATTAACCAACTCTTCGCCAAGAAGATAGTCTGACACTGAACCGGCCTTTTGACTGTTCTCCGACAGACGACGGGTCATCCTTCCGATTGCTCATATCATTTATTAATTTGTTTCCGATAATGAAATATTATACAAAATAAAAAACATCTTAAAAGAAAATGAACACACAATGATTCGGCTGAGACATTCGACTAGTTTATGAGATTCAAAGTCGGGAAAGAACAATTGAGAAACCATGTCTCTGTCGACTGTGCTGCACAGAAGTTTCATATTTCGCTAAAACACGAGAGCTGCCACCTAGTGATTAATCTTGTCATTAAACAGTCATGCCGATACGGTATAAACATAACTATGCACATTTTAATGTCAGTTTATTTTGTGTGTAACATGTTTCAAAATAAGAATTGTGTATTAATACTTAAAACATTGTATCAACAGATACAACAGTACTCTTATTTTGTGTTTTTATTTTATAGTTAGCATGCAAGCCAAACAGCACCTCTAATCAAATGTTGGTGAAGCTGAGAAACGATGCCAATCACGTTATATCGCATTATAGTTCCAGGGGATGTGAACTGCATGATGCTTGGATAATCGAGGCTAGCTTGGTTAGGACTTCTTTATTTCTGGTGGTGATGATTACCACACCTGTAACTTGTGTTACGATTTCTACGTTTATCAACGCATCATTGCCCCCCTGACGGCGTATCTGCGCATGTATTTAAAACATTACCAATTGGTGGCTTAAAACAGTTAACTACATACGACAGTATATTATTGTTATTAACTCATGCTGAATAACTTGATCTACGTCTACAACGTGTAGTCTAAATGAACCATAAACCGGCGCATCTATCTGCGATAGCGCCATCTAGTGATCAGTTGGCTCACCCGGGTAGTCTTCACCGCCGGACGACCATTTCATGGCAATGTTTTCACCGAGTGGCTCGCCCTTGTAGTTTCTGTCCTTGCTATGCTCGAACAAGTTCTTCTTTGCCAGATATTCAGCCCATTTCTGCGATATTGCCGAGATTGGCTTGGCGTGCGTCAGTGGCGGCACCCCGTGGCGTTTTCGGTAGTCATTGTGCGCGCGCAGGCAGCTCTCGATGAACTTGTCGTTGGACATCGGCTTGGTTTTCTTTTGCCGCGGGCGCTGCAATATTTACGCCGATATCATTATTACAACAATATTTAAACGATCAGTATCTTGGGATAATATACATACATTTAGAAATGTCATCAATTATTCATGTAAGAACAACCGGTGATTAACACACGTGGATTTACTAGTATCAAATTGATGCAAAGATAGCCTAATTGGTAGATACACGGCAAGTAATACAACACAACAGAAAAAAACCTTCAGGTCAGGACTGATATAGTTTTTCTGGTATAAAAACCGCATTCCTTCGAATGAAGGATATACTTTTTATGGCGTGGACTTCACTGTAGCTGAGGTGAGGTTTTAAAACAGTTCAATCTGCTTTTAATGTGTTGCTTTTTCGTAGTTCACACCGTTAACATATGAAATGCGGTCCTTGATAAATGCTCTTTCCTCAAACGATTGAGGTCGTGGTTGCTAATCCGGACAGCATATTTAATATATGAATATGTTAAGAAATACATAAACCGGTGCCGGTTTAGTACACACGTGTGTATGCCAACATGTGTTTATTGGTTGGCATCATTTACTTTGGCTGTTAGACTTCTACATACGGTAATTTGCCAAAATCAATTGCTGAACTGACATTTAACTTTCAACCCACTCAATTCGTCGGTTACATGTGCTAGAAAGGTGAACACATCAACACAGCAACATGAGCACAATTGTAGCGCACATTCGTATTTTGGAAATCATTTGCATTAATTATAGGTTCATAATTCATTAACTTCATTGCTTATGTGTTGATTTTGTCAAAACTAATGTATCCTAAAAGTCTAGCAAACGTCCGAGCATGTTGTGGTGGACGTAGGCTGGCCTTGTCGCAACATAATCTTGAAAAGAGAAGAAATCAAAAGTCGAATAGATAACACGCCTTGAATTTTAATGGAGGAGATACCTTTAATATTATTTATTGTCCGTCAATTTTGTTAATCATCGAAAGGTTTTAAAACAGCTTAATTCCGCAGTGACGACTGTTACATCTCTCAGTGTTAGGAATAATCGATGTTGTTCAGTCAAATGCAAGTTCAGAGTTAGCGTAAACAGCACCAATTGGCTTCAGCTATTGATTGTGCCGGTCAGTCGATAGCTCACAGGCTTCCACTCACATGACAGCTGCGACGTAACTTCTCTAATCCATAATTGCCAGATCGGACAATCACAATATGACGGTGTGAATGTATAGAGCTATTGAGGAAATGATTGAATTGGGAGAACTATTTAATGAAAATCAGGAATTTAACTATTCATTAACACATTCCTAACGCCTTCACAATGAATTTTAATAATTAAATTATAACAATTCAATATGAAGGCATTAGGAATGTATTAATGAATAATTAAATGTAATTTTATATTTCTCTATAAATTAGACCTGATCTTTTAGCATATAATTAAACATTACTTACGTAAGATAGCAGTTACTAAACACCCTCTTCCCAACTGCAACGAATGCAGATGAATAACAACACAAACGTCGATACTGATTAAGATGCGCCTGGATCAAGGATTGCGTAATTGCAGCAGTTAACATTTATAACTCCAAAGACCGCGCGATTACGTCTTAACACGCTACCTTTCTATGGGAATCCGAGGAGTAAATTCCCAGTACGCCCGATGCTCTCTTCCGTCAACTTGGCTTCCCTGAACCTTCCCTCGACCACTGTCCATAACTCGCCCGTCCTCGGGCCTATATCGTACGACAAACCTCCCACGCTCTCTGTCAGGAACGTCTCCACACTCCCCAATGTGTCCATACGGCGGCGTCACGTGCTTTGTCAACAACTCGTGATAAGAGCTAAAGTACGAACATGGACGCGTGACAGTTAGTGTCCACTTGAGATGGTTATGGCGGTCAACTGTGGGATGTCCAGTGGCCGTTGCATCCCAGGCTTGACCAAGAAGCGTGGACTTTTGTCTTGTGTAGGAAGGGTCCTAGGCACGTGACATTTTCTTCCGCATTTCGACGTTTCGTTTAGGATTCGTGCAACTTTTAGCACCGCCGAGGAGAGATTCGCTAAACATATGAACTCGCCAAGAAACTACGATTGTACGTCGTTCATCCGGAGCGCGTACTGCGTTAACCCGGAAAATACGATAATGCTGACGTATGTAAAGTGTTTTGATTAACAAGGTTCCATTGTACAGTAGAACATTTGTGGCGTATTTTAACGTTAATACAAAATTGCCAAATGTGTAAAATTAATAGTACTATACGATATTCATAATCAACGTTCTGCATATGTGACGAGTAAACATTACACATCCAGAAAACTAGTTATCCAGACAACTAGTTCTCCAGAAAACTAGTTATCCAGACATCTAGTTATCCAGATAACTAGTTATCCAGACAACTAGTTATCCAGACATCTAGTTATTCGGATCATTCGTTAATCAATAAGTCACGATTGACGAGAATCCAGCGTATGATAGGATATTTGTGAGACACCAATTAATTAACAGTATTCAAATTACGAAAAATATTATATCGAACGATTGGCACCACACTATTCATATCCAGGGCTCTAGCTGAGTGATTAGTGAACCATATCGTATTTGTTTACGTGTTTGTTTGTTTGTGTACGCACTGTTTACAAACAGCTCGTTTTTGCGTCACGTGTATATTATGCGTCAGATTTAGTCGCAGTTTGTTCACGTCACACACAAAAATGCGTCCGTCAAGCTTTACCAATAATATTGACAACGGTTATTACTGTTACAAGGTTTTTGTCATAAAGATAACCTTATGAAAACATAATAAATTTTCAACAAAATATACAAAAAGCATGTTTTCAAGCGGCCATTACCGATAGCTTTATGGATTTTTTGAAGCATCTGGTCACCTGATGGATAGGTTAACAAACACATTTGATTTAATCTGGGCAGTGGTGACGTCATAAGTGTTAGTTGTCATGCTGGCAAATGACGTAATCGTCTCACTGATTTAAAACCTTAATATATGAAAAGGTCTAACTATATCGCCGACACAATCTATTTTCACAAATTATTATTGCAACTGATTTTATTTTAGACAAAAACCTTAATGAAATTGTTCAAGTGGATTACGAAGGATCTCCGCTTCTCACTGGCGATATCAAATGCGTCCTAATCCCGCTTAGCTGACTTAGACAAATAGTGATAGTATACTGTACAAATACCGGTAACACGTATATACATGTCAGTTTGCTGTGCGGCATAGATGAAAGGGAACCTGGGGGGGGGGGTGACAACGTAGTTGACCCAGATAAGTTCCGGCGGTGATCCTATCGTGTTAATCTGGTGACGGTGATATGTTATCACCCTCGCTAATACACTAACAGCCCGTGTGGCTGATAAGACTTGGCCTGCGTGACGCGTCGCACACTCGGGGACAGATCATATTTTACTTCCTAGTTCGTTGTAACCTACACGAATGATGTACCGATGATTTTGTGAAGGAGGTTCACTTTTCAAGGAGCTGACGGTTTGTTTTTGTTTAGGATAGATTACTTGAGCCTATGATTATGTCTGTATTATTCCACTGTATATTTAAAGTGAGGAAAACTAATAATATAATCTTAAATTAGTATTGGTACTACTCATATATACTTAATCGGTACTATTAACTGGGCACCACCAATTACTTCGTAACATTCACCCTTCCAACGATCAGAATACGTTGTAATCCTGTGCGAAACAGTTTACCATTTTGCGTGTCTTTTTTGAGCTCATTCTACAGTTAGAATCAAAGCGAGGGTTCTGGCTGTTTGTTCCGTTTTAATAATAATAATTATTAGCAGGATATACGCTGAATAAAACAAAAGTGTAATACTACAGCATTATTTAGAATCTGAATGTTTTATTTACTGTGTAAACATTTCGCGATCAAAATATTCAAGCTGCGTTCACTGCTTGGCGTTTATTAATTAAACACACTGTAGCGATCATTTAAAGCCATTTCGCTGGAACAGTCCCTCGGGCAACCAAGTCCACCGGCTCATTTAAATCACGGTGCTATCACCGTTACGTTAATTTCTGGATCCACGTATTCGCTGTTTGTGGACCGTGCCTCTGCATACATAACGCAGGTGACTCTACTTGGTCGGTCCAACGACTTGCTCAGACATATTCCCTCTGTATCACAGTACGATAACTGTGGTACACTGTGAATGCATCGCATCCGTGGCGCCAATATCCACTTGCTTGCTTGTATGTTCTTTCGCATCCTTGGAGCACTGCTTTCTGCCAAACGTCTTTTTATATAGCATGTTTTACCAAAGCATTGAGTTAATCACTGATACCGACGGATTTAGTTACTTGGGACTGAATGGTAATGACATTTAAACGCGGCGGTGTATGTCCCTCTACCTGGAAGTAACTAGCGTCTTAATTTATAGCAGGACATCGGCTGTCTTGAACGGGGGGAAATGGGACATCGTTGAAAACCAGTCGTAATATTGCCGAAAAGCGTGTTATAAAACGGCATGATTGGTTTGTCAGTTGAACGTATTACACGTAGAAACTGTCAACAAATTATAAACATTGTTACGAGATTAATTAAGTAACCAAACACAATTTTCCAGGCAGTAAACATCCAATATATATTTCTTATATGCATAGGAATATTATATTAAATACAGAATTAGGAACATACGCACTCATTTTAACTGTGATTTGTTATGCCCTTGATGGTTGGACCATAGCTTAAATATTTGAAAGTAAAGTTTAAAGTTTGACACATTTCCCTCGACCCATGGACGCGCTTAACTGACGCCAGTGGCCGTCAGGTGGCGATTGTGTCCACTACAAAGCGGTGGGTGCTATTTCGTGCGTGGACAATGACCATTCAGAAGCATTGGTGAATCAGAAACGGTGGTGAGAGGTAATTGTACAGTGTGACGTCATTTGTCAAGGAAGTTTTAAAATGACGTAGTCTGGTTGGCGTGTGACGAGAGTGAACTTCAACCGCTGGTTGGGTGTGGTATACCTCAGGGGGCGGTGTATCTCGGGGGGCGGTATATCTCAGGGGGCGCTCGTAGCCGCAAACACTCGCGGTGCCACACGGGTGGCTGTTATTAATAGTCTTCTAAATTTGCTCGCGTATAACAGGCGCACAAGAGCTCACGTGTGAACTAAGTCGTGGGCACCACTCCCATTTAGGGCCAATCAATCTTGATACTAACGGAGAGGGCTAATTGCTGTTGACGCATAGCATTCTGTGGCCAGGTACAGGCAGCAAACTGACAATAATATGTTACTATGCACACAACACGTTGATACGAACTATAGCGTTTATACATAAGCAACTCGTGATGCGATGCAGTTGCAATGTAACCGATGCAGTTGCAATGTAACCGATGCAGTTGCAATGTAACCGATGCAGTTGCAATGTAACCGATGCAGTTGCAATGTACCCGATACAGTTGCAATGTAACCGATACAGTTGCAATGTAACCGATGCAGTTGCAATGTAACCGATGCAGTTGCAATGTAACCGATGCAGTTGCAATGTAACCGATGCAGTTGCAATGTAACCGATGCAGCTGCAATGTAACCGATGCAGTTGCAATGTAACCGATACAGTTGAAATGTAATCGATGCAGTTGCAATGTAACCGATACAGTTGCAATGTAACCGGTGCAATTGCAATGTAACCGATGCAGTTGCAATGTAACCGGTGCAGTTGCAATGTAACCGATGCAGTTGCAATGTAACCGATACTGTTGCACCGGTTGAATCAAGTACGGATACACTCAGGCGTGATTTATTACTATTTATTGTTGCACTTTCGTTAACCGTGCAGTGCCGACAAGCGGATATGATGTGTTCCCGGATACTTTACACCCTGACATACTATTACATAACAGACAACAGTATATCAGCACATCATATTATTATTATACGTTGCGGCATAACACAGACACTCGCGTAGCGTCAATAAACAAGGGTTAATAAACAAATCGTCAAGCACCGCGATTCACGACTGTACGCTGTAGCGTGTACACAGTACGGCTGCCACGACTAACGCGGACAAAGTGGGCTAAATCGCAAACCCCGAACTCACGGCGTTCTCCCCCGCTCCCGTCCGTCCATCGTCCCTCCGGCAACATCGGCAGAGAGACCGTAACTTTCGTCTCAGCCACGACGCCATCTCCGTTGTCTTGCAACGACACACCAAACGACACACGGGGTGTTTTGACGACACTGTCTGACAGTGTTACTGTTGAACATAGGCCCAGACCTCGGCGCTCGCTGACGGCCACTACAGTCTACACCAGTCTCGCTGAGTGCGCCCGGGGCTATTTATTGAGGATGATTCACCCGCGAGCCGGATGTCGGTGGTAAAAAGACCCGGCCGCGTCGCTTCCAAAGATCACGCGCGCGAGTGCCGTTTTGGGTCGTCTGCTTCGCCCCTGGGAGGCCGTGTAAAATTGCCTCCTTTTTGATTTCTCCCCATCCTCTCCCCAAAATTATTATACTGAAACGAACCTATGGTGGAGGGCGGGGTGTCGGCAATAATATGGTGGCATAAAACTGCCCCCGGGAATAATATATGCTGGTATCATATTATTGTCCGCTCGAGATTAAAATAAATGTATATGGTGAGTGACGACTAATTATTATATAAGCACATGTTAGGGTTAAGGTTAGGTTTAGTATTAGGGTTAGGGTGAGAATAGTTTAATTTTTTTTTTAGAATAACACATTGTGCAGTAAACTTGGCATGGGGTTCATATAGGGGGCAATTTTATACCGAGAAGCAGCATTATACTGATATAAGATTGCCCTCCCTACAATTGTATACAGGTATAATGCTGCCGGGGGGGGGGGGGGGAGCACATAACACTTTTAAACAACTCTTCACAGTAGTTATCATAGGACAGTTATCGAACAGCCGGTGGCATTTATACCAAAAAGGCTTTGTTATTTCGCTGCACATTGATGATTTTTAATTTGTCGCGCAGAAAGGCCAATCGGAAAGTTTGTAACTACCGGGAAAATGTAAGCCGCTGCCGGGCTCTATCAACCTTGTGTTGATATTATTAATAGGTTCTAGCCATCAAGCACATTTTAAATGATGACATTTGTGTTGCACTTCCACCCCTCGCCTGCTTGATGCTTATCGCCTACGGCAGAAGCGGCGGATTCGTGCACTTTGTGTAACAGATTCCCATTTGAGTGATGACAAATTTCTTTGCCAAAATGTTGGATTGGGAAGTTCTACACAGGCACAGCATTGGCGACGATTAGTGGGGGACGATGGGGACGCTGACCAACCCACGGTCTGAAGGGGTCAGCATAGGAAATGTACTCATACTTTTTCAGTTCATAAAACAAATTTATAGGCATATATAGCGAGACTGATCACTCCCTTCTCTTAAAAACCCTACATCGGTCTAGTAGTTAAATTAATAATAAGAACTAAACTTCCGACTACCTAGTGGAAAATCACTAGATAAATTGCTTGGTTGACAGCAGCCCGCAACTTGATCTAAGTCCAGTAAATATTCATCATGCCGGGCTCTGTCATTTTGCACTCTTGTATTTATATATAGCCATGAAGCACATAATATATTATAAAATTTTGTTTGCCCTGTGACCCCTTGGATTAAAGCCTGGTAGCCCTGGTGGATATTTATATCGCCTATTATATCGCCTACGGCGGAACCAGAGGATTTATACACTTTGTGTAATTTCATCTCATTTTAGTGATGACAAATTTCTTTGCCAAAAGGTGGGATTTGTAAGCTCTGCATCTTTTCACTCTATGAATCAGGCAAGCAGTTTTGGGTCCAAACTTCCAAAGTCTACCCCTAAATATTCAGTGATTGGGGTAGGCCATGGCCCCTCTTCAAATATATGTTGTCAACATAACTATTATAAATAGCATAACACAAAGGCTTTTTTTAGTTTTGAATTAGCACCAGACCAACAATGAATTATGATTTATATTAAAAAATACTTATAACATATTATACTATATATTATATGACATCTAATATATATATATATATATATATATATATATATATATATATATATATATATATATATATATATATATATATATATATTATACATACATATGTCTATATAAATTGGTCCCCCGTCCCCCCCACTTTTAAAACCGGATCGACGCCCCTGGTGTGGGGTGGCGTGCGGAAGTCAGATGAGACCAGGAACAGCCATTGGGCTGACAGGAGAGCCAGGCGGAAGGAGAGAATTGCATCAGTTCAAAAACCTCCCCTGTGTCTCTATGGGCAATGTTGTCGAAACTGCCATTCCCGAATTGGAATATATGTAGTCAATCCAAACACTGTACACTTCAGGGTCTACGCCACCATCTCACGAGACGTGCGGACGTCGCCGATAGTTCGTATCCGTTGGTTTGCAAGGAGATCCCCCGTTACAACCAAATACGTTCGTGCTGGTTCCGAAAGCGCTTTTGTATACACACATTGAAATACATTATAAAACTGTCTTCGTTGATAACCATAGACGTGAACACCTGGGAGGGAGTTAGGAGCTGAGCGATCCAATATTATGTTGGATATGATTACTTGCGCCAAATTTAAGGAAGGGGACGTTTGTGGGTGCAGTTTGAGGTTTGTGGATAATTCGACATGTCGAAAATAAAGGTGCACTTAGACATTCCGCGGAATATTGAAAATATGAATGCCTGGCGACGCGGGTGAGAAAACAACCCAGGTTTCTTTATCCATAACTAAGATACTTGTATATATGTATATATGTATGTATGTATGCATGTATGTATGTATGTATGTATGTATGTATGTATGTATGTATGTATGTATGTATGTATGTATGTATGTATGTATGTATGTATGTATGTATGTATGTATGTATGTATGTATGTATGTATGTATGTATGTATGTATGTATGTATGTATGTATGTATGGATGTATGTATGTATGTATGTATGTATGTATGTATGTATGTATGTATGTATGTATGGATGTATGTATGGATGTATGTATGTATGTATGTATGTATGTATGTATGTATGTATGTATGTATGTATGTATGTATGTATGTATGGATGTATGGATGTATGTATGTATGTATGTATGTATGTATGCATGCATGCATGTATGTATGTATGTATGTATGTATGTACGTACGTATGTATGTATTCATGTATTCATGTATTCATGTATTCATGTATTCATGTATTCATGTATTCATGTATTCATGTATTCATGTATTTATGTATATATGTATGTTTGTATGTCTGTCTGTTTGTCTGTATGTCTGTATGTATGTATGTATGTATGTATGTATGTATGTATGTATGTACGTATGTATGTTTGTATGCATGTAGGAATGTATGTATATGTATGTATGTATGTATGTATGTATATATGTATGTATATATGTATGTATGTATGTATGTATGTATGTATGTATGTATGTATGTATGTATGTATGTATGTATGTAAGTATCACATATGTACGCTCGCTCTGGTTATTTACTCTTAATTGCCTCGTTGGATATTGAACCATTTTATTTATAACTACCCGTCCCACGTCACGCGGCTGTATAACTAAATAATTTATACTCATAAATACAACGTAATTATCAGATGAATAACATTCTGATAGTAATCACGTTGTGGTTGATTGCTTCGCGGTGAGAGCAGGTGAACAGCTTCACGTGAATGTGCCACGATATACAATGATCTGAGGAAAACATAATACTCTGGTAATCAGTGTATATTTTACTAGTTTACTTTCATAATAATATAACTATAAACAGCGTTCGATATTTGTCGACTTGTCGAACAACATTAAATGCAGTTTAAACCACTTCAGTGTGAATGTTTTCTCTAATGTACACGTACGTTTACCAGTAGTTATGCTCTATGAGTAAGTATAGTTTTACAACAATCGATAGACCTGTCACCCTTACCTTTAGGTAAACTGCGGATTAAACACGCTCGTGTGCTTTGACTGTTTTCTATAGTAGTAAACCCTGTAGTATGCTTGATAAATCGTTGTCGCGTTAGTCCACAACTTATTCAAAGCGCACACATTCAAAAGTGTTTCTAGCCAGAACTGCATGATACCATCGGCAGCTGGTGACCTGGTGTGGTCAATAATTATTTCAGTCCAGGGCATAAACCGACATTGCTGCACGAACACACACACCTGTACACATTGTTATCTTTGCCAAATGACGCCTGCCCCACTTCGGCCCGTCAAATAGCGTCGACGCAAAGTTTCGGACAATTAACGTGTTATGTCATCAACAGACTGTTTCTAATTGCTCTATTCGCCACACTTAATTAAGCACAATTGTCTTAGTATTATTTATCTAAACCGACTTATTAGCGTTGTTTATTTCACAATAAACAGTAGTTTGACAATACTCACATCGTAACTTTTTATATTAAATGTTGCCAGTGAAACTATATAGGTTTGATGGAATCTCGTGAAGGTAGCGTCGCGATTGTTTAATGCAAACATTCACAAAAATAGACCAGAAGATGACGTTCCTAAATAAACATCAAACTAGATCACCACTCGCCAGGAGTACCTCTGGAGTTTGGTTCTAATTTAATGTCCTTTGAACTATCGACACAGGTTCACTGAAGCGTGTCTCTTGTGTATTGTATTCGTTCACTTACGTCTGCTTGGAGAAGTACGATTTAGACGGCGCTGGCAGCTAGCTGGATGCCAAGGAAGGAACGCCGTCCGTTCACGTCACCACTGACCAGTCGCTTGTCCTGTCATGTCCACGCCACTGACCAGCGAGTGACGGACAGTAATCTCACCCAACGCAAGCGCCTGCATTGTTTACTCTAATCAATAAATATCGTCATAAACACAACACGCCCACCCCCGTATCGTAATGGACTCCCCCGCAATATAGATATACACAATGTACGGAGGAGTCGATTATTACAATTCAAGGGGAGCAGGGTTCAAATGTTACGTCAAGAGGGCCTTTGTGGACATTAATGCGTGTTTAACTTAGTAACGCAGCTTAATTTTGAACTTACTCTGTAAAAGAATATTGCCGGCGAGTTGGCGTAATTCCCACACTCAAAACGAACTAATACGAAAAGCGGTTTCCAATAGTTACTAGCGGTGGCTGTAACTATTGGTGACGAATATACATCTACTTTTATTAGCATTTATAGCTGTTAGTGGTTTTTGCTAGTTTTGCCATTGTTGTTGTTGTTGTTGTTGTTGTTGTTGTTAATGTTGGTATTGCTGCTGCTACTGCTGCTACTGCTGCTACTGCTGTTTTTGGTCCTCCCACTTCTATTTCTTTCTCTTCTACTACTGTTATGTCCTAGGGCCGACAGCTGCAGCTTCAGCTACTACATCTATTGCTGCTGCCGCGGCTGCTACAGCTGCACCTACTGCTGTTGATTCTGCTGCTAAAAGCTGCTGATGCTGCTTACACCATACACATATTTGTTGATGTAGATCACGCCTACATTATAATAAGGCACCGTACTCTTGTTTTCGTACAAATATTTATATTAATCAATTAAATTAATAAACTCGGACGTTTACATTAATTAGACAGGAACTAATCAACTAAGGCACTGTAGAGTAATGGTGGCGACCAGCACAAAACATATTAAACAAGTTTGAAAACTTATTTAAAATATAAGGTCCCGCGTACTCATTAAATTACTCCTGGTTACATATCCTCTAACTAGTATGTTGTCATGGATGGGCCGACATGTCCATTCGGTGTAATTCTGAACGAGTGTATAAAGTGTCCGCCCCTTAGTGTGTCCGCCCCGTAGTGTGTCCGCCCCTGTAGTGTGTCCGCCCCTGTAGTGTGTCGGTCCCTGTAGTGTGTCCGCCCCTGTAGTGTGTCGGCCCCTGTAGTGTGTCGGCCCCTGTAGTGTGTCAGCCCCTGTAGTGTGTCGGTCCCTGTAGTGTGTCCGCCCCTGTAGTGTGTCAGCCCCTGTAGTGTGTCGGCCCCTGTAGTGTGTCCACCCCTGTAGTCTGTCGGCCCATGTAGTGTGTCCACCCCTGTAGTGTGTCGGCCCCTGTAGTGTGTCCGCCCGTGTAGTGTGTCGGTCCCTGTAGTGGGTCGGCCCCTGTAGTGTGTCCGCCCCTGTAGTGTGTCCACCCCTGTAGTGTGTCCGCCCCTGTAGTGTGTCCGCCCCTGTAGTGTGTCCGCCCCTGTAGTGTGTCCACCCCTGTAATGTGTCCGCCCCTGTAGTGTGTCGGCCCCTGTAGTGTGTCGGCCCCTGTAGTGTGTCCGCCCCTGTAGTGTGTCGGCCCCTGTAGTGTGTCGGCCCCTGTAGTGTGTCCGCCCCTGTAGTGTGTCGGTCCCTGTAGTGTGTCCGCCCCTGTAGTGTGTCAGCCCCTGTAGTATGTCCGCCCCTGTAGTGTGTCCACCCCTGTAGTGTGTCGGCCCCTGTAGTGTGTCCACCCCTGTAGTGTGTCCGCCCCTGTAGTGTGGCCGCCCCTGTAGTGCGTCGGCCCCTGTAGTGTGTCCGCCCCTGTAGTGTGTCCACCCCTGTAATGTGTCCGCCCCTGTAGTGTGTCCGCCCCTGTAGTGTGTCGGCCCCTGTAGTGTGTCCGCCCCTGTAGTGTGTCGGCCCCTGTAGTGTGTCCACCCCTGTAATGTGTCCGCCCCTGTAGTATGTCCACCCCTGTAGTGTGTCCGCCCCAGTAGTGTGTCCGCCCCTGTAGTGTATCGGCCCCTGTAGTGCGCTGTGCTTGTGTGAATGGACACTGACGTTCTCAGTTCTCGGGTTATTGACTCCAAACAGCCCAATATTGGGCTAACGCAGGATTCACTGAGGATGGTCACTGCCAGGATGCTTGTCGTCCTCGGTGGTTCTTTTACGTCCCAAATTGAGACGGGACCGACATTAACGTGATTCTCCGATTCACGAGGGATACACAGTCCCCAATGTTGATAGCCAGATTTTTATATCACAACTGCCGGTACCGGAGATCGAACCCGTGTCGCCGGCGTCAGAGACGGATGTGGTAACCACTACACCACCCGCGCTCTCTAAATAGATGTTGTTGCCAGAATACAAAAACTTTTAACAGCGGTCACGTATGACCGATTTTAGGTCATTTCACCTGGCCTGTGCTGAGCTGCAACCGAGCTGCGTGATACGGTGCCTAAGTTGATCTTCAAACATCATCTAACACATCCACAACTGACAAGGTATGTAGTATCATGTTTTAATTAAGGTTACAGTTGATGCAGGTTTACGTTGTAATATTTCACGTGAACAGATAATTTTCGATGACTGACATAAACAGAGTATTCGTCGTCGTTCGTTTTTGTAACCTTTAGCACGCAGCCGATTTTAACGTGAAGCCTGTACTGTGGCTCCTCAAATGTTTGGCCTAAATGTTTAAAAATATTGCTTGCGCCATTGTTTTTGCTCTAGCGCCTTTATTATTCAATTCTCGCAATAGCATGTTGTATGCATGCTGTAGATAATAAAGGTACCTTCACAGTGGTGTCAAAATTGTTGTTATAACTTTACAATATGTTGACCATTTCTTGGTTGACACTATGACAGTTTGAAACTTTTGGTAAAATAACTATTTTTTGCGGTGTAACTGTTTTATGCTTGGATTTCTACTGCTACAAGTTGGGTTTATTTAAAAGTACATTAAATTATCTACACACTGGTATACATTTTTGTATAATATATTACACATTTTAGCTGTACACGTGGCCAACTCCTAGCTGGAGGATATTTTTAAATGTCCAAAAATAAAAACTATTGCTGTTAATTAAATTTCGAAAACGCGGTAAATATTTTTGAGAACGGAAGTATCCTAAATAGTCACAATTTAATGTTATATGTGTAGATAGGTGTCACATATATTGCATCTCTTAATCACTAGATGCAACCACGTAAAACGAATCAAACGCTGTGATGTATTCGCTGGCCGGCTATGGCCGACCTGAGGAGAATCGAGGTGACCGTCAATACCCGACTTGAGTGCTAATCGGTTAAGGAGTGTCGACACGAAGGTGTACACTAGACGGCACTGCCAGGTCAGCTCGAATGAGAACAGTCGATAAACATGGTTTTCTTCACCCTCCCTCCCTCCCTCCCTCCCTCCCTCCCTCCCTCCCTCCCTCCCTCCCTCCCTCCCTCCCTCCCTCCCTCCCTCCCTCCCTCCCTCCCTCCCTCCCTCCCTCCCTCCCTCCCTCCCTCCCTCCCTCCCTCCCTCCCTCCCTCCCTCCCTCCCTCCCTCCCTCCCTCCCTCCCTCCCTCCCTCCCTCCCTCCCTCCCTCCCTCCCTCCCTCCCTCCCTCCCTCCCTCCCTCCCTCCCTCCCTCCCTCCCTCCCTCCCTCCCTCCCTCCCTCCCTCCCTCCCTCCCTCCCTCCCTCCCTCCCTCCCTCCCTCCCTCCCTCCCTCCCTCCCTCCCTCCCTCCCTCCCTCCCTCCCTCCCCACCACGGCCACTCGCCTCTCCCAAACGTGTCTTTGTCCTTCCTGCTGAAATCTATATCCGGATACTTCTGCATCAGTTAAATGTTCCTCGGACGAAAATTTATGTATCCCATAAGGACACGCCATTGTTTTATTTTCTCTGCGCACCGCGCCTCCAAACTGTTTTATGTTTTTCTGGTAAATCGCTGGCGTTAAAATATTAAGTACATATGGAAATGGTTAGTTTATAGTAACACTATTGGGTGCAGACCATGAGAGCGTTGTCTTTTTTCCTTCAATATATCTATATTATGTCATATGTTATTATGTTTACCATTGCTTTTAGCCACAACGAGAGCACAACACAATCATGACTGATGATGATAAATGCAAGATACTACTCTTGATTCTAACAGGATGGATCACACATATATATATATATATATATATATATATATATATATATATATATATATATATATATATCTTAACAGAACCGGTCCACAGACAGATAGTTACAAGATTCCTGACCCACAACACACCAAGAACGGTTCTGGTAAGATATATATGTATATATATATATATATATATATATATATATATATATATATATATATATATATACATATATATATATATATATATATATATATATATATTATATATATATATATATATATATATATATATATATATATATATATATATATATATATATATATATATATATACTGATGATGTTAATTGCAAGATACTACTCGTGTTTCTAACAGGATGGATCACCAATGTGATGTGAGTATATATATATATATATATATATATATATATATATATATATATATATACAACTAGTCACATACACCCTTCTATGCCAAAAATGAATTGGGCCAACTAAATGACAATTTATTTTTGTACACCATATTATGAACCACAGATACATCAAATACATATTAACAGCAAACATATTGTCTCCAAAGTACATTGCTAATAAATATATACATCTTCCACCAAAATCCACCAATACTAACTACATCACCACACATTATTTACAATTGACACCCTTTATGTGGGGGTCACCACGCCTATAACGCACCCAGTGCTTACAATGTGACACAGGGAGGTGGGTGGGGTACAAAATTCACCCTTACTATATATCTAAAACAACAATTTTCAGAAATACGAAATAAAATAAAACTCTTTGCAAACGATACGTGAATCTTCTCTGCTGTAATTTGACGACTGCGGCAGAGTCCCGCTCTGCACCAGAATTTATACGAAACCGTTGATCACTCAATTGAAATTCGTCCGCTTAGCGTGAGTGATATGGTTTCCGCCCTATTTTATACTTTACTTAATCCGCTAGATGGCGCCACTCGCATTCATGTTTTGCATAGAATATTTATATATTACTTACATTGGTGATCCATATATATATATATATATATATATATATATATATATATATATATATATATATATATATATAGCGTATAACGATTCAAACACTATAATTAGTTAGTAATTATGTTCATTTTATTGTATTTCAATTTTAACGGAGGTGATGATCAAACGATGCGATGAAACGAAGCCTCGATGCTTAAGGCGTCATGGGCAAGTTGTCTGTTTCCATGTTCATGTTATCTTTGACGCATGATTAGAATCTTCCTAGCTGAGATTGTACCGTTCCAAGTTAAACGGACATGAAAACATAGACTGTAGTTGAACATGCGTAATGTGCATTTACTCAATACAACAACAATACAAGAACATGTTACCTTTTGGTTTCCTTTACCATAGACAGGTCGAAGGTGATATATTTTTGTACTGTGTTACAGTTTGTCACGCTCATGGCTACATGTTATCGGCAAAAGGGAATGCACGAGGCGAGCCACCTTACGGACATCAGCAAACATCTTGCGACGGAAATATGTGTCATAACCGATGCGATATTCTGGTGTGACGCTGTCATGCTGGTGATAATTGGTTTTCAATGCATCTGCTTCCTCCGCTTCGGAAAGCGTGGAATCGCACTGGTAAGTAGGTTAATATCATCCGGACACATCCTTTACCATAGACAAGTCGATATATATATATATATATATATATATATATATAAATATTATATATATATATATATATATATATATATATATATATATATATATATATAAATATATATATATATATATATATATACGATAAATACCTAATGCTAATTTTCGCCCATTCATGTAGCAAGCTTATGTTCAGAGTCACGTGGGCGTAGTGTAACATATATGTATTTTTCAAAACGCGATATGTCCTATAATCCAATCAGCGACGGCTTGTTGTCATGGCGTGATCTAGTGAAATCAACAAATTAAAACTGGCAAGAATGCATTAAGCCATACTCAAAACTTGGAAACGTAACTGCGTTAGCAAGATATAACAGAATAAAAATAAAATGAAAAAGCTGTAACCGCCACAATGTTGCTACAAATGGAATGTACCACGGATTTGGGCGTTGCGAGCAAATGCAATCACAGGGTTCAACGACAACACGCGCCTTAACACTATGGACACGGTTCAAAAGCAAACATTTGGTCCGACCATGACATGCGCCCAAACAATTCGAACACAGTTCAAATGATCGATCATAGCATAGGCCCAAACGTCAGTGACCTGCCTTATTCATGTCAGGCACCCTAACAATTTGGACATAAAGATAGAAAATGCACCGGTGCAGTATACTAAGCAAAATCGGAACATTCAGGGCGAAAACTAGAGGCATGATGTACCTTTATGATCTTCAACAAAAGGGGAAATCATCAACAGGACCATGGGACGACCACAGTGGACCAACACTAATTACGTGAGCAACAACGTTAGACCTGTGGTCAACAACATGTCACGTATCAGAAAAAGATGACACTGATGAGTGGCATGTAGATGATTCCGCCAGCCGGTGCAATAACAACGAGTGCCAGTTAACACACCACGGCACAACGCGCGGTAGAGACTGCCATTTTGATATAACATCAGTGTACAGAGCCAGTAAGGAACGCCCAACTGAAAACGGCTACACTGGCATTTGATAAGAATAAGCAACTCTAGATGACAGGTGGACAACTCAAGATGGCAGATGGACAACTCATGATGACAGGTGGACAACTCAAGATGACAGATGGACAACTCAAGATGACAGGTGGACAACTCAAGATGGCAGGTGGAAAACTCAAGATGACAGATGGACAACTCAAGACGGCAGGTGGACAACTCAAGATGATAGGTTGATAACTCAATATGATATGACAGGTTGACAACTCAAAACGGCAGGCGGACAACTCAAGATGCCGTGTGGATATGGAAGCCCTTTCGCTTACCGGAAGTCCAACCTATTTATTTAAATGTATCCCGCCCTTCTGAGGTACTGATACATTAACACTACTATATAATTTCCTTTGAAAGTTATATAAAACTTTTTTAAAGGGAGATCCTATAGAAATTCTATATAATTGCCTTTCAAAGTTCTATAGAACTGTTTTTCTTAACGATTTTCTATATAGTTCTATAGAAAAGTTATAGAATATTTTGCAGATTTGTGTGTGCGTGTGGGTGTGCGTGCGCATGTGTGTCTGTTTGTGCATCCATGTAAACCGAACACACTGGGCGATAACAGTCTGAGGCAGTAATAGATAACAGCCACCAATAACTACCGCGGGTGGTAACCTATATATATATATATTATATATATCTTCTTCTTCTTCTTCGCCTTTTCCCACTAGGTGGGGTCAGCGGCCCGAATTCTTGATTTCCAGAATGTTCTGTCCTGTGCATCCTCCGGGTGATCCGCAGTGCCTGCATATCCCTTCGGACTCCATCCATCCATCTCGCTCTTGGTCTCCCCCTTGACCTCTTTCCTGGCACTCTCGTGTCACCAACTGCTCTCACTTCGTTTTCTTCCATTCTCTGCATGTATCCATACCAGCGTAGTCTCATTTCTCTTACTTTATCTTGTATGCTACTCACACCTAGCTCCTTTCTGATGTCCACACTCTTTATTCTGTCTCTCAACGTTACTCCTTTTATTCTTCTCAACATCCTCATTTCTGTTTTCTCGAGAATCTTTTCCTCCTTCTTTCTAACTGTCCAGCATTCTGCTCCATACAGAAGTACTGGTCTAATGACAGTCATGTAGAGCTTGATCTTTAATTTCCTTGGCATATTCTTGTCACTGATAACTCCGGATAGGTCTCTCCACTTGCCCCACGCTGCACTAACTCTTGCTCTTACTGCTTCCTCTGATCCTCCATCTTCACTGATGGTGACACATAAATATTTGAATTTATTCACCTGTCTGAGGCTCGTGCCTTGGCTGTCTTTGATGTTTACCTTTGTTCCTTTCCTGCTGCTGACCATCACTTCCGTTTTTCCGATATTGACTTTTAGTCCCTAGCTCTCCATCCCAATCTGCCATCCAAGCCATCTCCGCTGCATCTCCTCCTCTGTAACTGTTACTACTGCCAGATCGTCAGCAAATAGCAGTTCACTTGGCAACCCGCATCTGAACTCTTCGCTGATGACATCTAATACTACGGTAAACAGGAATGGGCTTAGCCCTAATCCCTGGTGTAGGCCAACTTTGATGGGAAACTCAACAGTTCTGCCATGCGTGGTTCTCACTACTGCTGATGCTCCATGGTGTGTAGCTTCTACTAGCTCCACTAGCTTCTCTGGGACCCCTCTCCTTCTCAGACACCAATACACCAGATCTCTGGGCACCCTGTCATACGCTTTTTCCAAATCAACGAAGGTAAGGAACAAATCCTTGTGCACTTCTAGGTGTTTTTCTTGCAGTTGTAGTATGATAAATACTGCATCTGTTGTACCTTTCCCTTGACTAAATCCAAATTGCTTGTTGTTGACTGTGATCAGTTTTCTGAGTCTGTGCTCTAGGATCTTCTCAAACATCTTCATCCCATGTTCCAACAACTTAATGCCTCTAAAGTTCCCACATTCTAGTGGGTCCCCTTTTGCTTGTATATGAGGACGATCTCACTTTTCTTCCACTCTTCCGGCATCTCTTCCTCTTCCCAAACTCTCTTTAATATTTCATGCATCATTTCCACTCCACTCTCTCCTAGGTGTTTGATCAGGTCTATCGGGACGCCTGTGCATCCTGGGGCTTTTCCCTTCTTCATTTTCTCTATGGCGTTCTTCACCTCTTCCCTTGATATTTCATGGACTGGTCCTTCTACTGCTGGTACTTCTCCAAGCTGTTCCCTGGCGTTTTATACATTTAGTAGGTTGCTGAAATACTCTCTCCACCTCTCTTTGATCTTTACTTCATCTGTTAGCATATCCCCTGATTGGTCTTTAATCACATTCACTTCCCCATTGTCTCTTCTTGATCTTGCCCTTTGTTTTGCCACTTTGTAGATCAACCGCTCACCTTTCTCTGTTCCCATCTTGTCATGCCATTCTTTGTATGCCTCGTTTTTAGCTTTGGCCACTGCAGCTTTTGCCTTTCTGATCATATTCTTATAGGCCTCCTTCAGATCGTTTCCACCCTGCATCTGCCATTTCTTGAATGCATCCTTTTTCCTTCTCATGGTCTCCTGTACCTCTTCATTCCACCACCAGGTCTCCCTCTCCAGGTGTTTCCCTCCTTTGGTGGCTCCACATATCTCTTCTGCTACCCTCATCACGACTTTCTTAAATAATTTCCAACTTTCTTCTGCATTAGTGTCTGCCTCCAGCTGGTATTCCTCTTCCACTTTGTCTCTATATTCCGTCACTTTTTCTCCCTTCAGAGTCCAGATCTTAATCCTTTTTTCTCTGTTCCTTTTCCTATGTTTTGCTTGTTTTGTCCTCAGGACTGCACATAGCAGCCGATGCTAAGATACAACCTCCTCTCCTGGTATTACCTTGCAGTCTCGCATTTCCTTCAGATCAGATCTTCGTGTCATGATGAAATCAATTTGTGAGCTGTTTCCTCCACTCTTACAAGTGATTAGATGCTCTTCCTTTTTGTTGGAAGAGCATCTAATCTCTATTCCTTTGGCCATAGCCTTTCCCTCCATGCACTCTTTGAAAAACACTTGAATTTTTTCCCACATGTCCAGTTAGGTCAGCTCCTACTACAATCTTCTCTGTTCTCGGCACTCTCGTCATAATATCTTCCCAGTCTTTCACAAAACCCTCCTTTATCGTATCTGCTTCTCCACTCTGTGGGGCTTATGCTGACACTGACTATATATATATATATATATATATATATATATATATATATATATATATATATATATATATATATATATATAATATATATGGTGGTAACCTGTATGTGTCGTTGTGCTCCAATGTTTCTTTGTCACAGTTCACTGTCCCGCAAGTCGTGCTGATGGGCGCTGCCATTTACTGGGCGGCTACAGAGGCGAACTACAATTATGAGGTATGCATGCATGTTCACGTAGTGAAGGCAGGATCACTATGAAACATCCAACATGCAATGTATCAAATACGACAGAAGCGCGTTGCTACCGATGAGTACGCTACATATAAACTGTAAATTGTCGGTGTGTCTATAAGATTAATACTGATGGCTGCGGCAATTTAGAAGGGCCAATAAAGGTTGTTGAGCCCAAGTACATACAGAACTGTCATGGTGAAAATGAAATGAAAACATATTTTACATAAATCAGCTATCGGCAAACTACAAAAGAGCGTAGTGTAGTGCTTTAGGGGATGTGGTTAAATCCCAACCAATGCATTTATCTTTAAAATAAAAGTCGTGTGGTATTAAGAGAATAATGGGATGGCACAGTATAAAAAAATAGATTGGAGTTAGGAGCTGGATTCAAGCAGTTATTATACTATCCTATATATAGTATGTAGGACCATTACATACTACTGCGGATGTAAATCGTTGAAATATATTTATATATTCGCAGTAGTATGTAATGGTCCTACATACTATACTACTATCCGCCAATGTTCCCGCCAATTTGAGGGATTGCAACTGGGGATAACACCAGCCCCATCGTTGAGGTGTCCGTTTTATTGCTAACCGCTTATTACGGACACTGATAGCCTAAAGAGCTGTCAAAATAATGTCGGCGAATAATATCCACTAGCAGCCCCCCGCCCCACTGCATGTATCATGCATGATATGAGGCAGTGCACTTCTGGGGGCTGAGTAGCCTCGGTTACCCGGACTCCGTGAGGTGGCAGCACCTTTAAGCCCCTCTTGTCTTCTCGGCGTAGTTCCGCAGCTGACCGAGAGTCGGTTAAGCGAGACTATTCTGAGGGCTGAGAGGCACGGAGGCTGCGGCTAAACCTCATTCAATATTATTTTGCTCCTACGCCTGGTATGCTCTAAACTGACAAAGTCGTCATTTGGTTGAATTGTACTTTGCACTTTCAGGAGCTAGACAACGCTTTGAGCGAGGCACTGACGGAGAAATTTCACAACCGAAATGAGTCCAAGCATAGAGGTCTTGCCTATTACGAGGTATCGTGTATATTTCAAGTTACCAATTTCATAGTATAAGTATTGGTAGTTTTTCATCATCAAATTATTTTTGGGTTTAACATTTAATTTGGCGGAGTAATACAATAATTATCACACGATAACGTTGCTAAAAGAATAATTTAACATTTTCATCATTAACAGCGCTGTAATTATATGATAGCCATCAAAAAAACTGTTCTAAACATAACAATTATAAATATGCTTATATCTTACTATTGTCAACGATGTAGTCAGAAATATAGACATACCTATTGTTAGGTAAGTTTGGGGAACATTTTTTTATAGTGCATGACTCATTGGTTTCGCTCAAGATGCCGATGTAGTCTTGTTCTTGTAGCGTCTCGATTCCAATCGATTTAATTTTTCGAGTAGGAATTCGACCTTTTTTTATCCTACCTGGGCTATCTATTCTTGGTGGCTATTTGTTCTTCACAATTTTCCTTACCACCTCTGCTTCCAGTAACTCTAGTTTGATGTTTCTCATAACCAATATCTGGTTACTTCCTGTGTTAACTTCGTTGATGATTGTTACATATTATGAAATGTCTGGCCTATTTGTCTTAAAGCAATCAATGTCGGTCTTTGGAGCTTTTACACGTCCATCTCTATTCTGAAACATGATACTCATGATTTTGTAATGTCTTGATGTTGCTCAATTTATTAAGGTGTCGCCTCTTTCGTTTTTTCATTCCTAGCCCAAATGTGCCTGTTGCCTGTTCCACGGTATTTAGTCGTTTCCCTAGTTGTGAATTGAAGTATCCCATCACAATAGTGTAGTAATTGTGCTTGCAAAATGTCTGTTTATGTCTTCGCCTGTGTATGATGTTGTTGGGGCATAAATTGTACTATTTTCAGTATGCAGCTCTTTGCTATAAACATACATAACAAGGTTAGCAACTATAGAGCAGATGCTATATACCCTCACTATATTATGGTTTCCATTTCATGTTTACGGATGTTTGCCCTAGAATGGTATAAGAGGTGTATTGACAACCCACACGCACACGCACACGCACACGCACACGCACACGCAAACGCAAACGCACACGCACACGTACGAAACACACGCACTGGCAGACACATGCACACGTATACGAAGACACACACACACACACACCCACACACACACACACACACACACACACACACACACACACACACACACACACACACACGCTCATATATATATATATATATATATATATATATATATATATATTTGTGGACAGATGTTACTGTATGTATGTATATATGTGTTTATGTATGTAGATAACACACATACATACATACATACATACATACATGCATGCATGCATGCATGCATACATACATACATACATACATACATACATACATACATATATATATATATATATATATATATATATATATATATATATATATACATATATATATACATATACATATATAAATGCATGCATGCATGCATACATATATACATACATACATACATACATACATACATACATACATACATATAAACATACATACATACATACATACATACATACATACATACATACATATTACCATTATAAACATGTCGTTTTGGAAAGTTTCATGACTTGGATACTCACTAGGTGGTACCACAATATTATGAATGATTGCTTTGATGTTCGCCAGCTAGTACTTAAAGTTAATTATATACGTATAATATATATATATATATATATATATATATATATATATATATATATATATATATATATATATAATTCCATGTTTGTTGTTTTCATGATATGGTATTAGAATGTATGTATGTGTAAGTTTATTTTCACGTTTTGTTGTAGACTAAGTTCGAATGTTGCGGAGTGAACAGCAGCCGTGATTACATCAACAGTCCCTATACAGACTGGGTAGGTTCCAATTCACATGCAAGTCTTGGTGTGTGTGTGTGTATATATATATATGTGTGTGTGTGTGTGTGTGTGTGTGTGTGTGTGTGTTTGTGTGTGTGTGTGTGTGTGTGTGCGCTTGTGTGTGTGCATATGCATGTACGTATGCATGTGAGTGAGTGTGTGCGTCCATGTGCGTACAGTTCTAAACATGGAAAGTGCATACGTACTCTACACAAAGGCATATGTTCACAGTGACAGATTGCTATGAAATGGCAAACAAAGAGACTGCGGGTTTATATTACAAAATGCTTTCTACACAACAGGATCTATATCTGCCGATCCCATACAGCTGCTGCGTTTCGACGTGCAAGCCCCTCAATTGGACGGAAGATCACGTTTGCCGAGACATCAAGAAAGATGAGGTGGTTAATGTAGCTAGATGCATGTCTGACTACCACAGCAACGTCACATCATCGGAATTTTTCCACGTTCAAGTAAGTTTAGGAGAAATTACGAATAATGTTACATGTATGGCAGGCGAGGGTACAATGTATTTGTGGGGATGTGTACATAGGGTATGGGAGTATCGATGGGATGGGTGTGTTTGTTTAACACGTATGCCTGCCATATAATCAAGTGATGTTTCCAATGCAGAGTACATTGAATAGTGTTAACGGTGACCGTTACATTGTTCAATTGCGCAGACGTCTCCACTCAATATGTGGTAATATTTACCAGTAATAATATACTAGAAATATAATAAACAGGACTGCTTTCTAGACACACTTGTATTCATAAACATTCAAACACGCAGATATGTACACATTCTATACACACACATATTATATCTACACACTTGTGTACGTGTGTCTGTGTGTGTGTGTGTGTGTGTGTGTGTGTGTGTGTGTGTGTGTGTGTGTGTGTGTGTGTGTGTGTGTGTGTGTGTGTGTGGATATATATATATATATATATATATATATATATGATGACATATAATTGTTATACATACACTTTACTGAAGTTATGTTTCGGGAATTCATATCACCCGCCCCACCAACACAGAGGGCTGTCAACGGCCAGTTGCCATAAATTACCAGCAACCACAAAACTAATCATTATTGTTGGTTTTAATCGCAGGCGTGCCAACAAGCAATTGCAGAAGACTTCTCACGACTAATACACGAAGACGTAATATTCGCAGTGGTCGTTGCCGCGACCAAAGTAAGTTGTGTAATATACACATGAAGTGTTGAACGTAAAAATAAATAGTGCAAAACTATTTTCACAGTTGTTACGAAGGCACATTCTGCTCAGCACTTCGTTTTAGATAAATGAATTATTCTGAAACCGAAGTTACTTACTGATACTCTTTCTGTAAGATAAGTTTTCACATTATTGCATTAATGCATTTCAGAAATGATAGATTGCAATAACATCCCATATTATACCGCGATAATAAAACAGTCAGCATGAATTCCAAATATCTTATTTAGTCATTGCTCCGTGAGTTATACAAATGCGTCTATTCCAAAGTGCGTTTATTTCACATGACACACTTGCATATATAATCACGGAAAACACAATTAATATATAGTACCTAGACACAATTAAGACGTGTAACACGTTACAGACATGTTCACTGTCTGGTGCATTGTATACTGTGTTTTATATTACAATATTAAAAGGTTGGAAATGGTTACGCAATTGACGATTAGTTAATACCACAAACGAAACTATAATATGGCATGTTTAATAATAATATAGGTTTATTCGCTATTTTTAAGACGATATGTACATTTCATGTGAAATAGGAATGTGTTCTGATATTTGAGTTACATAATTCTCCGAAGATAAAATATTGAATTAATTTATAAAGTGATTATGACCATGCAATAACACTAAATTCCTGGACAAATATTTTTGCGTCCAATAAACACCCCTACAAATATTGCCATGGCTCACAACATTGGGAACTTTGTATCTCTCGTGAATTGCATTAAACACTTAAATACATCATACAATCCCGTCTCCGTTTGGTACAAATAAAGAACCACTAAGGACAATAAGCACCCTAACAATGACCACCCTCACTGTCAGCACAGAAAGGTCGGCATGGCAAACATGTCTGAAATAGGCTGTTTAGCTCAATGAAACTTTATAAGATCGTAACAGTGCAACCATAATATGTGCATACGTGTAAGTTAATAGATTCCTGCCAAGTGTTGGAAACAACTAGAAACTAGAGAAACATGGAGACATTAAATTAACGGTATAATTATACATTTGGGCGAGACAACGGTACAAGAACATAACATCCGTGCATTACATATATATTTGTTGCTATTCGAACACGAAACCTAGGTATTCCAGACGTTACCAAGTTACCATTTGTGCCTTTTCAGATGGTTTTTGTCCTCGCATCGTTCGTCTACCTGCTGTATGGCTGTAAAAAGTGGCTAAAATTCAAGAAATGGTTGAAATGCGGTTAGCTTGATGACCACTTTTTACATTGATCAAAACGTTTATCATTGTAATAATTATGTATTGGTGTACTTTGTTATTATCCCAATGTTTTACAACAGTAGTACTTTTGCCCGGTTAAGATATCTTCTAAAACATAAATATATAGCTTAATAGCTTAAAGGTAATTTTTATATTTTATTGAAATACATAATCATAAAATAACTGCTTGACAATTTGTCAAATAACACATGAAACATTTTACGGCATATTTGTGAAAATGATACCGATTGAATAGTTATATGTTACAGCTGACTTTGTGTTTTATTTTGCATGGGATTCTTTTAGTTGAAGGGTCAGTTTCGAAAATGTAACGGTACACCGAAAATTGTGTGAAGATCACAGAACCTTTCTTGAAAACATGTTTTAATTTTTTTCAAGACAATTAGCAAAATGATCTCGTACTGAAAGCATGCATTTGTGTTACTGTTATTCATGATGGATATAGTGAAATGTATATGCCCATGAGACTGGCGTCGACGACATAGCCTACATCATGGGCAAATAATGTCGTAGCGTTCTTGCGGCCAGTCACAGTAATCATCCGCTTGCGCCAGGACTGTTGACTACGTTCACTACCCTGACAGACTTCCTGCGCATTGTATGGAAATCAAACTCTTTATTGACTTCGCTGGCTGTGAAAACAGTACCAGCGTTCCAGTTCCACGACCAACCGAATCTCATGAGCCGAAGGAGATACAATTTCAAACAAACATGTTTTCAGCTTTATACGAAAGGTGTCTATAGTTTCAGAATATTGATCTAGGGGTCCTAGATATATCAGAAAATGTAGCAGATTAAATCAGTATGTCGGTTATTGAGTAGAAAGAGTATGGTTTGTAACAGTAGCCAATTTAAATTTAATTCGGTATACAACTAGAAGCCAGAAGCTATAAGGACCACATTGGAAATAAGTGTACGTTTGTGTGCTTTAATGTGTTCATCCTCGGTAATATTATATATACATGCTTATTCTTTTATTTGCTTTTGCATCTAAGCTATATTTAATTGTCATGTATATAGTGTTTACCAAATACTTATTCACAAGCCAATGTAACTGTAGTGATGGAGAGGAATTTAAGGGGGAGGGGGCCTTTAATACCACGCGTGCTAAACAATGTTGTATTCACGTTGGAGTTTGGCAATGTTATTTAGAATAATCCGAAACGTGTTGCCATTCGATCGTATTGGCTGACCTCATTTTTATGTTTCGGAAGGCGATCTGCCAGAAAGTCCTGAGAGACATGTAATCTCTGGCGCCTCCTGGCGCACAAAGATGAGAACATTGGCGCATCAGTCGCCTCGGTATCTGACGTCATGCGTGAACATTTTTGCAATTATTTTAGCTACATATGTTCTACGTATCGTTATTTTCCAGACTTGACAAATGCTGGTCATATGTTCTTGAACTTTTTGGAAAATTGCAATTGAAAATTGCAATTAAAGAAATACAATTGTCAAACGTTTGTATTTCTTTTGTTTTTCTTTTGTTTTCACACACACACACACACACACACACACACACACACACACACACACACACACGCACGCACGCACGCACGCACGCACACACACACACACACACACACACACACACACACATCACACCACACCACACCACACACACACACACACACACACACACACCACACACACACACACACACACACACACACACACACACACACACACACACACACACACACACACACACACACATCACGTACCTCATATCACCTTTCGACTTTCTTCCAAGTAGTACGTGCACATTCAACGCTATTTAACGGAACACAAGTAGAAAGAATAATGCTTATTGGACGTAAGTTTTAAAATTAATTGCGCTACATATGAAAGGTGATATGCGCGTGTTGTACCGGTCCCTCCGTCATTTGGACAAGTATTATCCGTTGTGGACAGGTAGAAATGTCAGTGGACGGGTAAAAAATGAAGGAGCAAAAAGATAATGTCAACAAACCTTCCGCATATTCCCCTATTTTGTGTTTTTCGTTTCTGACTCATGTTGTGTTCAATATTGACTTTAGACAGAGTTGTTATCACATTGTATGACTGCAATCAATGAGACAAACCGGCATACATGAATACACTAGAGACGATGGCATTAACAGAGAAGCAACAGGAGAAGATCCAGGTTTGCGAAAACAACATGGATGAATAGTTAGTGGAGGTTGGAGTGAAGGAATGTTTTAAAACGAAATATGTGAGGAGTAGCTTGCCATGCAGCAATGTTAGGAGATGAAACACTGAAGAAGAGGGCAGATACATAGAAAGTGAACGGGAAAAGGAGGCGAGGAAGACCGAAATTGCGACGGGGTTGTATTAAGAGTGACCAGTGGTCTAAGCCCCAATGTTTTGAGACGCTTGTGTGTGTGTGTGTGTGTGTGTGTGTGTGTGTGTGTGTGTGTTTGTGTGGGTGGGTGCGTACGTGTGTGTGTGTGTGTGTGTGTGTGTATGTGTGTGTGTTTGTGTGTGTGTGTGTGTAGGTGCGTGCGTGCGTGCGTGCGTGCGTGCGTGCGTGCGTGCGTGCATGCATGCATGCCGTTTGGGGGGGGGGGAGAATAATTAGTCTGCCCCCGCCGAAATTGTAGGGTCTGGCAGCTTCTCTTGCATTCCTGCTCCCTCATCCATGGTGGTTATTGCTGCTTCCCTGGTGATCCTACCCTGCCTTCTCTGCTCTTAGCGCGCGGTATATTCTTTGAGGACTGTGGTAGAAATGTTGCGCACAGTTCCGCCGATTCACCCAGCGGAAGCATGGCCGGAGCGGAGCATTTCGGGATATGACGAAACGTCGAAACAGAGGCTATGTTAAGATGGCGGCCCCAACATGGAAGTAACAGAGAAATCCTTATAATTATAGTTCGCTCCTTTCTTAGACCCGCATCTTCGTAACTATGCCATACGTAATACAAACAAACAATAGCATACATTCAATATTATCATTTTTTATTACATACAATTTACATCAAATGAGTCAACCTTAATTATTTAATTAATTACTTATTTACTAATGTCCAATAATAATGATTATTAATGTCACAGTTCACACAATCTTCGTCAACTTAAACGCGTCCGAAAATCCCGTCCCGTTCCGTTGAAGTTCGCCACTAATGTCGTCCATGTGAAACATTGGAGTGAAGATTGATGATGTCGACCAATGATATGTCTTGTGTCTTCGGTTGATCCTGCAGCCCGATTCTTGTTCTGCAGGTCTTCGTGCTTCCGAAACAAGATGTCCCGAGTGAAAGTGCAGTCCACACTTGAAATGTTCGATGAAACACGTCCGCCCTCTTCAAAGTCGTACGTAAAACTGGTCGTTAGGCGGAAACAGTGAATGTCACGTGGTGAGAGTCCCGCACCTCATTGGGTTACATTAATATTACTACATTAATATAAAAACAATAACGAGGATACACAATTAACTGATTATTACTTACGCAGTTACTTCTGTTTAACGAACACTTTCGACGAATCAGACGAGTCGAACCCGAAGAGATATTAACGATAACATGTTTAAAAAAGAACGTAAAGTGCAACCATTGCAATGACGTCATAGCAAATTTTGCACAAGGCGTTCTACGTCGCAGCGCTGGTGCGATGTCGCGTCGGTTACGGTCGCCTGTTCACGAAAAATACACACTCCATTACAGCTTAGCACCCTTCTGTCTTCCAGCACACCAACTTATGCTGTTGTTCCCACTCGGTGTTACAGAGATTTCTTACGATGTTGTTCTATTCGGCTAAGGGACGGTCTTGTTTCTTCAGGTGATTCGGGAATCTGATTCTTGTTCTGCAGACATACGGCACTAGTCCCGGATTTGATGGTGTTTAAATAAAGTTTATTATTATTATTATTATTATTATTAGTAGTAGTAGTAGTAGTAGTAGTAGTAGTAGTAGTAGTAGTAGCAGTAGCAGTAGCAGTAGCAGTAGCAGTAGCAGTAGCAGTAGCAGCAGCAGCAGCAGCAGCAGCAGCAGCAGCAGCAGCAGCAGCAGTAGTAGTAGCAATAGAAGTAGTAGTAGTAGCGGTAGTAGCGGTAGTAGCGGTAGTAGCGGTAGTAGCGGTAGTAGCGGTAGTAGCGGTAGTAGAGGTAGTGGCGGTAGTGGCGGTAGTGGCAGTAGTGGTAGTGGTAGTAGTGGTAGTGGTAGTGGTAGTGGTGGTGGTGGTAGTGGTAGTGGTAGTGGTAGTGGTGGTAGTGGTGGTAGTGGTGGTAGTGGTGGTAGTGATAGTAGTGGTAGTGGTCGTGGTAGTGGTAGTGGTAGTGGTCGTGGTAGTGGTCGTGGTAGTGGTAGTGGTCGTGGTAG
>OZ024859.1:35039992-35067492 GCA_964017155.1 Oasisia sp. SBJ-2009
AGTGATTTACTTGAGACAGTGTTTGGGGGCAGAGAATTCCATTCTTTAATTGTGATTGGGAAGAAGCTGTTTCCAAATATGTTTGCAGAGTGTCTAATTTGCAAGAACTGACTGTCATGTTTACGTGAGGATCTAGTGTTGTGTTGTATATAGTGATCTAGCGGGATATCTATAAGGTTATGTTCCATCTTGTATATAATGCTAAGTCTTTAAATGTTTCGTCTTGTTTGAAGGGTGTCCCATTGGAGGTCTTTAAGAAGTTGAGTTACTGTTCCTGGCTCTCTAGAATAGTTTTGTGTGCAGAATCTGGCAGCTTGTCTTTGGATTCTTTCTAAGGTTTTAATATGTTTTAGGCAATGTGGATCCCATGATGCTGACGCATATTCAAGTATTGGTCGGACAAGGGTTGTGTAAGCTGTAGATTTAATGTGGGTTGGGCATTTATTTAGATTTCTCCTAATGACTCCTAGTGTCTGTTGTGCTTTCTTAGCGACTGAGTTGCATTGTGTTGTCCAATTTAAAGTATTTGATATTTGTACTCCAAGATAACAGTGAGACTGAACAGATTTAAGTTGTTGGCCACAGAAGGTGTAGTGATTTGGTGTCGGTTTTCTTGAGGCTAATATCATTGTAAAGCATTTAGTGGGATTGAATTTCATAAGCCAAGTGTTTTGCCATTCTTCGAGTTTGAGTAGATCATTTTGGAGGAGAGAAGTGTCATTGTCGGATTTAACTGGTAGATATAGTAGGCAGTCATCTGCAAAAAGGCGAACATTTGAAGTGAGATTATTGGGTAGGTCATTTATGTATAGTAGGAAAAAGAGGGGCCCCAATACGGTTCCCTGTGGTACCCCTGAGGTGACTTGAATGGGTGTGGATGCTGATCCATTTATTACAACCTGTTGGGTTCTTTCTGTAAGGAAGCTTTCTATCCATGATGATATTGGGCCTGTGATGCCATAGTATTTTAGTTTATGAATTAGTCTTTTATGTGGAATTTATCGAATGCTTTAGTGAAGTCTAGAATGGCCATGTCTACAGTTTTCTTTTCGTCAAGGGATTTGCTTATGTCATGGATAGTTTGAATTAGTTGAGTTTCTGTTGATCTTTTTGCACGAAACCCATGTTGGTGGTCAGTTAGGATGTGATGTTGTTCAAGGTGTTTCATGATGTTGCTATGGATTATGTGTTCAAGAAGTTTAGAAATCACAGGTGTTAAGGATATTGGTCTGTAGTTAGAAGTTTCTGCTCTGCTTCCTTTCTTGAAAATTGCTGTTATGTTTGCTTCTTTCCAGGCATTGGGGACTTGACCAGAGTCAACTGATGATTGGAAGATATCATGTATTATTGGCGTTAGGTGGGAGGCATATCTATTTAGAAACCATGGTGGAATGCCATCTGGTCCTTGCGATTTAGAGGTGTTAATTTTTGATAGTTGGTCATGTACTCCTTTAAGTGAAATTGTTATTTTGGGTATTTTTCCATGTGGGCTGTCGTTCAGATTTGGTAACTTGGAATTTCCTTCATGTGTGAAGACACTTTTAAACTGATTGCCTAAGGCTTCTGCTTCCTGTTTGTCATCGCTAATTATGTTTCCCGCAATGTTGAGGTCGCCAATACCCTGGTTATCTTGTCTAAGTTTGGAAATGAAACTCCAGAATGCTTTCGGTTTGTCGTTTATTGCAGTTGTTAGGAATTGATTTATGTAGGACAATCTAGCAGAACGATGGTGTTTGTGCATGTCTTTCCTGAGGATACAGAACTCTTGCCAGTCTTCTGGATCTTTTTGCTTTCTTATATAATCGTTTCTTTTTTTGTACATTTTTTTCAAGTCTTTACTGAACCAGGGAAGGTTGAATCTGGAAGTTGTAAGGCGGTATGGTACATATTGGTTCATAATGTTGATGATTTTCGTTGAAACAAGATTCCATTTGTCATTGCCTGTCATGTTTTTGTTTAGAGAGAAGTATTCATGTGTGAAGTCATCGAGAGATTTCTGGATGTTAGGGTGGTCAGCTTTATTTCTGATGAAACTTTTACGTTTTGGGCGATGTTTGCGCTTGGGTGAGATATTTACATCAATGATAACTGTGCTGTGGTCTGATATGCCGTCTACTACGTTTAGTTTCTTTATTAACCCAGGTCTGTTTGTGAAGACAAGATCTAGGATGTTGTTGGCATTTCCTTGTTTACGTGTGGGTTCATTGACATGTTGGATTAGTCCATGTTCCTCTACAAGAGAGAGTAGTTTGTTGGCAGCAACATTCTGCGGATATGGATGAGCCATCTCAGACATCGCTGGCTCAGAGTTTTGAATAGCTATGACGTCATTACAACGGTTGCAGTTTGTTTTCTTTTTTAAAACATGTTATCATTAATGTCTCTTCGGGTTCTACTCGTCTGTTTCGTCGAAATGTTCGTTAAACAGAAGTAAATGCGTAGGTAATAATCATTTAATTGTGTATCCCAGTTGTTGTTATATAAATGTAACCCCCATGAGGTGCGGGACTCTCATCACGTGATATTCACTGTTTCCGCCTAACGACCAGTTTTACGTAGACATTGAAGAGGGGCCTTTAGAGGGCGGACGTGTTTCATCAAACGTATCAGTTGTGGACTGCACTTTCACTCGGGAGATCTTGTTTCGGAAGCGCGAAGACCTGCAGAACAAAAATCGGGCTCCTGGATCTACCGAAGACAGAAGTTTGTTCGACAGTATCGATCTTCACTGCAATATTTCACATCGACGATATTAGTGGCGAACTTCGACGGAATGGAACGGGACTTTCGGACGCATTCAATTTGACGAAGCTTGTGACAGTGTAGACTGTGACAGTAATCACCATCATTATTGGACATTAGTAAATAAGTAATTAATTAAATAATTAAGGTTTAATCATTTGATGTAAGTTGTATGTAATGAAAATGTATAACTTAAAATGTATGCTATTGTTTATATTATGTACGGAATAGTTACGCGACCATCGAAGACGCGGGTCTAACAAACGAGCGAAATATAACTAAGGATTTTGCTGTTACTGCCATATTTGGGTCGCCATCTTAGCATAGCCTCTGTTTCGACGTTACGTCATATCCCGAAATGCTCCACTCCGGCCATGCTTCCGCTGGGTGAATCGACGGAACTGTGCGCAACATTTCTACCACAGTCCTCAAAGAATACACCGCGCGCTAAGAGCAGGGTAGGCAGGGTAGGATCACCAGTGAGTTGGGGAAGCATCAATAGGCACCATGATGGATAAGGGAGCAGGAATGCAAGAGAAGCTGCCAGACCCTGCACTTTCGGCCCCCTCCCAGACGACATGCAACCACACACACACACACACACACACACACACACACACACACACACACACACACCACACACACAAAACACACAAAACACACACATACACACACAGTGCACAAAAGCAAAGCTCACACACACACGCACACACACGCACACACACACGGTGCACAAAAGCAAAGCTCACACACACACACACACACACACACACACACACACACACACACACACACACACACACACACACACACACAGTGCACAAAAGCAAAGCTCACACACACACACACACACACACACACACGCACACACACAGTGCACAAAAGCAAAGCTCACACACACATGCACCCACCCACCCACTTACACACACTAGTCACACGGGCACGCACACATAATCATTGCTTTCACTGGGACAACTTCGGATATAGTAATTTCTTACCTTTTGTTACAGTTAGTGAACATTCCGGCGAATTACTAGTATTATCATGAAATCTTTGCACAGGCCTGTAAATATAACGTATATAACGTAGCACCTTATTGGGAGAGGGTATGTAGCAGCTGAGTCAGCTATCCAGTGAGAGGGTATATGAAATTGTCAGCTATCCAGAGAGAGAGAGAGAGAGAGAGAGAGAGAGAGAGAGAGAGAGAGAGAGGAGAGAGAGAGAGAGAGTGTGTGTGTGTGTGTGTGTGTGTGTGAGTGTGTGGGTGTGTGTGTGTGTGTGTGTGTGTGTAGGTGTCAGCTGTCCAGGGAGAGGGTGTGTGAAGGTGTCAGCTATCCAGGGAGAGGGTGTGTGAAGGTGTCAGCTATCCAGGGAGAGGGTGTGTGAAGGTGTCAGGTATCCAGGGAGAGGGTGTGTGAAGGTATCAGGTATCCAGGGAGAAGGTGTGTGAAGGTATCAGGTATCCAGGGAGAGGTTGTGTGACGGTGTCAGCTATCCAGGGAGAGGGTGTGTGAAGGCGTCAGGTATCCAGGGAGAGGTTGTGTGAAGGTGTCAGCTATCCAGGGAGAGGGTGTGTGAAGGTGTCAGGTATCCATGGAGAGGTTGTGTGAAGGTGTCAGCTATCCAGGGAGATGGTGTGTGAATGTGTCAGGTATCCAGGGAGAGGTTGTGTGAAGGTGTCAGCTATCCAGGGAGAGTTTGTGTGAAGGTGTCAGCTATCCAGGGAGAAGTTGTGTGAAGGTGTCAGCTATCCAGGGAGAGGGTGTGTGAAGGTGTCAGGTATCCAGAGAGAGGTTGTGTGAAGGTGTCAGGTAGCCAGGCAGAGGGTGTGTGAAGGTGTCAGCTATCCAGGGAGATGGTGTGTGAATGTGTCAGGTATCCAGGGAGAGGTTGTGTGAAGGTGTCAGCTATCCAGGGAGAAGTTGTGTGAAGGTGTCAGCTATCCAGGGAGAGGGTGTGTGAAGGTGTCAGGTATCCAGAGAGAGGTTGTGTGAAGGTGTCAGGTAGCCAGGCAGAGGGTGTGTGAAGGTGTCAGCTATCCAGGGAGAGGTTGTGTGAAGGTGTCAGCTATCCAGGGAGAGGTTGTGTGAAGGTGTCAGCTATCCAGGGAGAGGTTGTGTGAAGGTGTCAGCTATCCAGGGAGAGGTTGTGGGAAGGTGTCAGGTATCCAGGGAGAGGGTGTGTAAAGGTGTCAGCTATCCAGGGAGAGGGTATGTGAAGGTGTCAGGTATCCAGGGAGAGTGGGTGTGTGAAGGTGTCAGGTATCCAGGGAGTGGGTGTGTGAAGGTGTCAGGTATCCAGGGAGATGGTATGTGAAGGTGTCAGCTATCCAGAGAGAGGTTGTGTGAAGGTGTCAGGTATCCAGGGAGAGGTTGTGTGAAGGTGTCAGCTATCCAGGGAGAGGTTGTTTGAAGGTGTCAGGTATCCAGGGAGAGGTTGTGTGAAGGTGTCAGGTATCCAGGGAGAGGTTGTGTGAAGGTATCAGCTATCCAGGGAGAGGGGGTGTGAAGGTGTCAGCTATCTAGGGAGAGGGTATGTGAATGTGACAGCTATCCAGGGAGAGGTTGTGTGAAGGTGTCAGCTATCCAGGAAGAGGTTGTGTGAAGGTGTCAGCTATCCAGGGAGAGGGTATGTGAATGTGTCAGCTATCCATGGAGAGGTTGTGTGAAGGTGTCAGCTATCCAGGAAGAGGTTGTGTGAAGGTGTCAGCTATCCAGGAAGAGGTTGTGTGAAGGTGTCAGCTATCCACGGAGAGGTTGTGTGAAGGTGTCCGCTATCCAGGGAGAGGTTGTGTGAAGGTGTCAGCTATCCAGGGAGAGGGTATGTGAAGGTGTCAGGTATCCAGAGAGAGGTTGTGTGAAGGTGTCAGGTATCCAGGGAGAGGGTATGTGAATGTGTCAGCTATCCAGGGAGAGGTTGTGTGAAGATGTCAGGTATTCAGTGAGAGGTTGTGTGAAGGTGTCAGGTATCCAGGGAGAGGTTGTGTGAAGGTGTCAGGTATCCAGGGAGAGGTTGTGTGCAGGTGTCAGGTATCCAGGGAGAGGTTGTGTGAAGGTGTCAGGTATCCAGTGAGAGGTTGTGTGAAGGTGTCAGGTATCCAGGGAGAGGGTGTGTGAAGGTGTCAGGTATCCAGGGAGAGGTTGTGTGAAGGTGTCAGCTAGCCAGAGAGAGGGTGTGTGAAGGTGTCAGCTATCCAGAGAGAGGGTGTGTGAAGGTGTCAGGTATCCAGGGAATGGGTTTTTGAGGGTGTCTACTGTATATATTCTACTGTATGTGGGAGGGGGTGTCCGCTCCATGGAAGATGGTATGGGAGTGTGCTAATTTCCTATAGAGGGTGTGGAAATAAGGCTGAGAATATTATGTCCCAGGGAGGCGGCGTGGCAGGATGTGACCTCACCTGGGACAGAGGGGGGGGGGTGGGAGGATGTGACCTCACCTGGGACAGAGGGGGGTGGGGGTGGGAGGATGTGACCTCACCTGGGACAGAGGGGGGTGGGATGACCTCACCTGGGACAGAGGGGGGTGGGAGGATGTGACCTCACCTGGGACAGAGAGAGGGGTGGGAGGATGTGACCTCACCTGGGACAGATGGGGGGTGTGGGAGGATGTGACCTCACCTGGGACAGAGGGTGTGTGTGGGAGGATGTGACCTCACCTGGGACAGAGGGGGGTGTGGGAGGATGTGACCTCACCTGGGATAGAGGGGGGTGGGAGGATGTGACCTCACCTGGGACAGAGGGGGGTGGGTGGGATGTGACCTCACCTGGGACAGAGGGGGGGGGGGGTGGGATGTGACCTCACCTGGGACAGAGGGGGGTGGGAGGATGTGACCTCACCTGGGACAGAGGGGGGGTTGGGAGGATGTGAACTCACCTGGGACAGAGGGGGGTGGGAGGATGTGAACTCACCTGGGACAGAGGGGGGTGGGATGTGACCTCACCTGGGACAGAGGGGGGGTGGGATGTGACCTCACCTGGGACAGAGGGGGGGGGGGGTGGGAGGATGTGACCTCACCTGAGACAGAGGGGGGGGGGGTGGGAGGATGTGACCTCACCTGGGACAGAGGGGGGTGGGAGGATGTGAACTCACCTGGGACAGAGGGGGGTGGGATGTGACCTCACCTGGGACAGAGGGGGTTGGGAGGATGTGAACTCACCTGGGACAGAGGGGGGAGGATGTGACCTCACCTGGGACAGAGGGGGTTGGGAGGATGTGAACTCACCTGGGACAGAGGGGGGTGGGATGTGACCTCACCTGGGACAGAGGGGGGGTGGGAGGATGTGACCTCACCTGAGACAGAGGGGGGGGGGGTGGGAGGATGTGACCTCACCTGGGACAGAGGGGGGGGGGTGTGACCTCACCTGGGACAGAGGGGGGTGGGAGGATGTGAACTCACCTGGGACATAGGGGGGTGGGATGTGACCTCACCTGGGACAGAAGGGGGGGGGGTGGGAGGATGTGACCTCACCTGGGACAGAGGGGGGGGAGGATGTGACCTCACCTGGGACAGAGGGGGGGGTGGGAGGATGTGACCTCACCTGGGACAGAGGGGGGTGTGGGAGGATGTGACCTCACCTGGGACAGAGGGGGTGTATGGGAGGATGTGACCTCACCTGGGACAGAGGGGGGTGTGGGAGGATGTGACCTCACCTGGGACAGAGGAGGTGTGTGGAAGGATGTGACCTCACCTAGGACAGAGGGGGGGTTGGGAGGATGTGACCTCACCTGGGACAGAGGGGGGGGGGGGGGTGGGAGGATGTGACCTCACCTGGGACAGAGGGGGGTGGGAGGATGTGACCTCACCTGGGACAGAGGGGGTGTATGGGAGGATGTGACCTCACCTGGGACAGAGGGGGGTGGGAGGATGTGACCTCACCTGGGACAGAGGGGTGTGGGAGGATGTGACCTCACCTAGGACAGAGGGGGGGTGGGAGGATGTGACCTCACCTGGGACAGAGGGGGGGGGGGTGTCTACTTCAAAGGGTAGGATATGAGAGGGTGCCAACTCCATCGATATCCCGAAGATGAAAATTTGAAACAATTACCAAACCCATGCAGTCCACAGCATGGCTAAAACTCTCAGCTAGTCCGGCAGTGAGATGGCTATTTTTGCCCTAACCCAAAATTCACTGATAAAAAAATTTCTTTGCTGATTATCAAGGTATAGGGTCTCTGTAATGCTATCCTGGTTGATGTGAAGTTCTCACCATTGAGCAATTTGAAATATTCACGTTTGAAGTTGGGCACCGTTACCCAAGATTTCATGGGGTCACAAAATACCAAAATTTCGATATCTCAGTCTCTAAATGACATAGAAACATGATTTTTGTGTATAAATATATGTTTTTGGGGTCAACAAATGCAATGGGACAATTTTCAATTTTGAGTGTTTGGTGGCCATCTTGAAATTCAAGATGGCTGACATGTGACCTTTGTTTTTGTTTATAATTGAAAAAATCGTACTTGAAATCATCTACACATGCGCTCTAAATCAATATTTCAATATTTAAAACTGCCTAAATCTACTGCAGGTCAATTATATTGATGAATAATATACAGATCTCAATCATAAATCACATTCATTGCGACATATTGGGTCATCAATGGCGAAGGGGGTAATTTTAGAATTGACCGAATATGGACAAATCGGCTGAAAATTTGTTTAGCATTCAAGTTTAGCATTCAAATATGCCAGAAACATAAATGTTGTTTCTTAATGAACATTTTTGGCATAAAATAAATCATGTAAATAATGTTTGTATTTTTATGTTATTTTCCACAATCATGATATTGTGTTCAACTTGCGAGGACTCAATAAGTTGTATATCAATATTCCAATCTCTTTAATGCACATTGTACACACACAATGAACAAATGTCAGAATTATCAAACAGTCAATCACCAGATTAAAGATCATCAGTCATCATCATTCGCATCATCATCATCATCATCATCTGATCCATCATCTGCTTGGATCCGTTCCATGGTTTTCTCATTGAAGCTACCATCACCACCTTGGCAGGCGCAGAATGAAGTACATGCCATGTTGGCATTGTGGCATCCACATCGCTTAGATTTGCATGGCGTAGTACTGCCACAAGAGCACTTGATCATCTTCAGTATGTCATCTGGAGCAAGAATTACCCCATCAGCAACGGTAGTTGGAGTCAGAGATGTGGATCCATCACGTCGCGTCCATCCATGGGTGAGAGGATCCATATTTGGCGGGTTCCGTTGTAGGGCCTGCTTCCAGATGGCTACCTGGAGATGTGCCCTGGCTACGTTTTCCACAAACGCTTCATTTGTAGGTGGCAGGGTTTTCAGCTTTGGTGCTGCACCGAGACTACGTGAGACCTTCCTAGACCATATCTTCTGGCGAGCATCCGTCAGAGATGCCGATTCCGGGTGGCCATAGCAAGACAGAACAAAGGGTGTTGACTGTCCAAGCGCATCTTGTACTGAGCTGGTTATGTCACCAACCTTGGACAGAGAGAAACCACTGGATCTTATGATTTTCAGTGCAACCCCTTTGCCAATACCATGATAGGTTGCAACTGTATCACAGCCAGTGATACCATGTGCAGCCAACAGATCACCCATGATAGCAGGGTTCTTGTCTACGCTAGCATTGATGTCAATAACTGTCCTACCCCGGATCGGGGATATCATCATAACATGCCCAGTGATATCGCCGCGGAACACAAAGTGACACAGAAGTACAAAGATATCTGTGTCGTCAGCTACTACGAGGACGTTGGTGGCACCCACATAAGGCACTTGTTGAATGATCATTGTGTCAGCTTCTTCGTGTGTGATGACCATTCCCTCCATCTTAGACACCACACCTTGATAGATCTGAATAGGTACAGGATCGTTACCTGTGACAACGAGTTTCCCATTCAACACATCTTTGTGGGCTTCAAGATCTGCCAGGATCAAGTCGATCAACTGTGTCTTGTTACTGCTCACAGTAAGAACTACCTTCTGTGCTGGTAGTCTGGCTGGAGGACGTAGCGTGTACACACGACTGGCCCCTTGATCTCTCTCCTTTCTGGTTGACTCCTTGATGCTACCAGCTGTGTATCTATCGAATACTAGGTACACATCACTGGATTCCAGATAACCTTTGATGTGACGTCGGAAGTTGTCCAGAAAATCCTGAACAATTCCACCTGTTGGCCATGGCACGACCCACAGCACTGCACATCCGTCCAAGAATGAAGCATCAACTGCTGCATGTCTCCGTGCTACTTCCACTTTCAGATCATTCTTGAGGACAGTCTTGGTTTTGGCCACCTTCATGGCTCCACTATCATCAAACATTGATGCGGGTCTGGGAGACAGTTCATGTGCCATCAGATTCTTGGTATCATAGTTTCGTAGACTGCACTGTAGAGCCATAGCTGTGGCATATATCATCTCTGTGTCAAACATCTTCATGTCATTTACTTTGATATGCTTCTGAGAGACTGCCATTGTAGTTACACGCCTGTGAATGGTTTCATGAAAGCTATCTGGCAAACCCCTTTCAAATTCCTCCATCTGTTGTTCTCCGAGTTCAGGAGCATTGTCAACATTCACCGAAGAATGTGTCAATACTTGTCCAGTCACAATATTCACAAGGCCCTCTTGGTTGTTCTCGGTGTTAAGTAGATCAATACAGACCTCCAATTTGTCACGCAATGCCTTTCTGTCTTTTGCATCTGTCTGGATTCAAGCCTTAGCCTCTTCCTTGTGGTGAGTTTGGGAGGTTGGCTCGGATTTCTCCTGTGTTCTCATCGCATCCAGGTTACTGACGACTGTGTTGCATGCGTGCAGGCTATAGGCCCATGTTTTGAGTGTTTCCGGTCTTAAAGTGATCCCTTTGATGCCGCTCTGCCCATGACCATATCTCATAAACGTGGTCTCGATCGCCATATCACTCCAGATGCCGTTAAAGAGCCCTGGATTGTGATGAATGGTATGCTCTCCATTCACGAAGTGTTGGCGGACATCTTCGGGCATTGCTGCCATTGTTCGTATGTAATAGAGTCCATATCTCGCATAGTTGCAGTGGGAAGCCGCGAAGCTCGCCGCATGCATCACACAAGACTGCTACGTGTTCACACATAGTTAAATATTGATATCGTATAACATGTCCGCCAATATGAAAGCATAATATCTACATTAATGTACATTTACAGTCGATGAAACGTCGCGGGACGTTCGATTGAATTCAGTGCTAAGATGGCGTTGTTTTGGCTGTTCTGTCTATTGAACATACGGCATGCTGTTCTGTCTATTGACCACGCATATGGCATGCCAACACACAAACTATCGCTGGCTACGCGCCTGCACGGTCAATAGTTAATTGTGGATGATTTCACCATGTAATTGTCATCTGGGTTCTCAATATTTTTCATTCATAATATGGTTGATCTTGAGCTAATTTAGAACATGTTACGATTAATAATAGATATCCAGTTTACAGAAGCAACTTTACAGCAAATTTCTGTAAATAAATCAACGAAATCAATACCTCCATGGCGGCCATCTTAAATTTCAAGATGGCCGCCAAAGACTCAAAATTGAAAATTGTCCCATTGCATTTGTTGACCCCAAAAACATATATTTAGACACAAAAATCATGTTTCTATGTCATTTAAAGACTGAGATATCAATATTTGAGTATTTTGTGACCCATGAAATCTTGGGTGACGGTGCCCAAATTCAAACGTGAATATTTCAAATTGCTCAATGGTGAGAACTTCACATCAACCTGGATAGCATTACAGAGACCCTATACATTAATAATCAGCAGAGAAAAAACTTTATCAGAGAATTTTGGGTTCTGAGCCATACTGCCGGACTAAGCCTCATATATTGGATATTCCTAAAAGTTATTTGTAAATTTGCATTTGTTTAGTGAGTTGCAACCAGGTTCTTTGCTTTGATGCAGACATCTACATAGAGATGGATGTAGTGTTCATTCTACAGTTGCTCATTTCATGGTATAATTACAGGGCCAGCTTGTAACATATTATCTTACTCCTGGAGTCACAGTGTAGAACACAGAGATGGTGATTTTGAAGCAGTGTTTCCTTTCGACGATTTCACTATTATGAACCAGTCTTAGGGCTGGTACACAAAGTGTCAATATGCTGTCATCATGGCTGTCACACAGCCTGTTTTATATTGTCATTCCTTAAAAAACAAATATGATTTGGTACAAAAAAAAAATTATTTCGCAACTCATGTGCCCGAATACATGTCAGCCATATAAAACAACATGTCTACAGTTTCACGTGTCACTTCCTGTTTTCAGAACGAAGCCAGTTCTTGCAGGAACGCCACTAGAGAGCGCCACCGTCCAGTCATGTGACATGGTGTAGCTCAGCAAGATCTGAAAAACTGCAAAATTATTCCAACCATCACCATCCGTCATAACTAAGTAATATATTGTGAATACTTCAACATTATCGGTGACTCTTCCTACTGTTCGATGATTAAATCAAACATATTGTGTCCTTCGATTGGCTGAACAAGAACATCTGGCTAAACAAATTTGGAAAGTGTTACATCTACTAAATATTTTGACATTTGTTGGTATTAGGTGATAGTAGAAGACAACATAATGTTGCCATTATAGGCCATGTATTCGGTCCCTTACAAATTAATCTACATGGGCACACAAGTTTCCTAAAAGCTCAAACTGGTGCACAAATATTAGCACATTTTTAAGGTAATGCCTGTGACAACAGACATTTGTGAGTCAAGTTTATTTAATGCTATATACCTACCTTGGTTGACTGAGAGTATTTTCTTGTACGTGCCCTGTTGAGACTTGACAAGATACTCTTCAATGGGAAGACGTGCTGTGTTCATCTTCAACTTCTCAGCCTTCTGATGAGTCACATTCTAAGTACAGAAACATTCAATTGGAATACAACAGAGAGCAGCACTGTGCCAGAATAACTACCGAGTACACAAGTCTCATGTGCAGCCATATTGGTTTTATACTATTTTGCCATTTTTGTTCATGATCTGGTCCCCAACGACTCGAACGAACTATGTATTTTGCATATGGACGTAACTACACCAGCAGAAACCTCTGAATGAGCTATGTATTTTGTATTTGCATTTCACAGCAGAAGCCTCCCATTGTAAGGTTTATAGGTTTCCATCCAACAAAACTTCATCTAGAAGGTGGGAACTATTATGCAGATAAATTATTATTTTCAAATTGGTTGCGTACTGCAGTCATTTCGACCTTGCTACCAAACAACAAGGGGAGGACCAGTTGTGTGTGGTTGGTTAAGTGTCACTCAAAACAGACGGGAATCAAGAATCACTTGCATTCCCTATTCAACAAAGGGCTAGAATAATTACACCTTCCAAAACCAAACATTTCTTTTATTCTCTTACTCCTGGAATGAGGAGGTAGAACACAGAGGTCGTGATTTTGAAATGGCTGATCATTTTTAAGATACCTTTATGAATTAGTCAGAAAACTATGGTGTGGAAAGTTTTATTTTCATTGCACCCTGTTAAATAATGGTTGCTGAAAATTATCATCAACGATTCCTAAAATCACAAAATGTTAGTAAAACATTTTACGACAGTTTAGGCATGATGGCGTTGGCTGCTCGAGTGATAATCCAGATATGGTTGCGCGAGGTTGATAGAGGGTCACGAGTGTTTAGTAGTGCATGGATGATGGTGCCAGTTTGACAGGACCTACCTTTTGAACAGTTTCATCGACCAGCCCACCAATCACATACACCTTGTGTGACTCCACAGACTGAAGCACACAACTAGAGTCTGGGGTCAGATACACAATGTCCTCCAGGGGAAACAACTCGTGAACCTGCTTACTTGTCATGTCTACCTGCAAATAAGTACTGTCATACATTTGTTGTCTGCCTTAAAAACTGCACAAATTTACTTGTCATACCTACTTGTAACTAAATACATTTGTTTACATGTCACGTCTACTTGAAACAATTAATTTACCTGACATATACACTTGAAAATATATGCACTACTTTACTTGTCATGTCATGCAGAGCGCCGTGGCTCAGGGGTAGAGCTTTGGACTCCCGACTACGAGAACCCGGGTTCGAATCCTGGCTGCGGTATTAAGACCTTGGGCAAGTTTTTTCACTCTACATTGCTCCAGTTCAGTCAGCTGAATAAATGAGTACATGGCTATATACAGTGGTGGATATGTGTATGAGCAGCCTTCGCGCATTAATTGTAGCATATGGCTGGATGCTTCCCAGTGAAGCCGAGATGGTGTCTGAGTGAACAGGTCTGTCAGGGAAGTAAAGTGTAAAGCGCTTTGAACGGTCCTGAGGACTGGATACTGCGCTATATAAGAACTTTCCTTTACTGTTCTACCTTCAAATAAATGTATTTATTTACATGTCACCTCTAATTTACTTGTCATACATGCCAACAAATGCACTAATATTTACAAGTTGTCCTTTTGCTCATCATATCAGCCATAGTTAAGATGAGAAACAAACACGACAGGAAGTATTGTACCCACCAGGTACTGCCTGAAGCCTTGGTGTTTGCGAACACATTCTTCATAAAGGAAGCCGTCCTCGTCCAGTCCCACAAAGTAGACATGCAGTGGCCTCTCGGCCCCTCGGTTCGCTCCGTAGAGTCGCCCCAGTTGCTGTGCCAGGCGACTCTTCTCCTGCGTAAAGACTTAGTTGCTTCACAGAGTGTTAAAATATTAAAGCGACATGGTCCGTTCGTGGCTTTTTATTTTTATTGCAAAATCATGTTAATCAGTATAAGTTATAACTATTCTACCATCCTGACCACCAATAAATGTTTTAGCGAAACAGAACTGACTTTGTAATGTTAAACGTTGAATGTTTATATACGCTGTCACTCAAATCGCCGCGAGTGACACCCACCCTTTGAGCTTTACCAACTGGGAGCTGTGCACCTGGCTGGGTGTGGCGTTAGTGGCGTCAACTTGTGTTCATGTGATACTGCATCGCGTGATCATGCATTTCCTTCTGGGATTTTAGCCATGCCTACATCGATTTCGAAAACCCCTCGTGGTCGATGTGTAAACAGAGTTAAACACCCCTTACTGCGTCTATTTTCAACCCCAAATGGTACATGAAAACATATTTTGATATTGCTATAATAGGTATAATTTATACTGTATGACATGATTTTGCAATAAAAGTAAAAAGCCACGAATGGACCATGTCGCTTTAAAATATTAAACCCAAGTTCTTTAGTAAGACATTGCAATGCGAGAGCAACAAACACACTCATTAATTGTTATATTACAGAACATGGTAGATGTGTGATGTATTTCTCTTTTAAACCCTAGCAACCACTAAGATATACAATGATATATGTTGTTAACAATACATTTACTCTCACAAAAAAAACTTTCATTAAAGCACTTATTAATGACAACATATTTCTAACAAAAAAAGTGTATATTTGCCCTAAACATGGGCTACCTGTTCTGCAGAATCTGCTGCAATGTCCCCGCATCAAAATAAATGTCTACTTTTAAGAGTGACTACCAAACAAACCTACCTTGTTGGACATCAGGTGTTCCATGCTGAGGTCCACACACACCCGCTGACCGCTGGCCAGGGCCTCTCTACATCGAGCGTCCACTAGCTGTCGTTGGTCACGCTTCGACAGACATCCCTCACCAGGGGGCACTGCAAGTTGTGTTCACACTTACAACTTATGCTGCTTTCAAACATGCACAAATACCTGTTTCATGTTCAGTGGACTGGTGAAACCACAAAGTGAGGCTGTTTTATTCGCGACGAAAAATATGATGATCTTTTTGACAATTTACCATAAGTTGTTAGGAGTTCACAGAAACTGTACAATAAAGAATATGGTGATTATGATCACCAGAGGGCAGCACTGCTTATAATTGAAGATTACCATAATAGTCACAAGGTGGCAGCACAGGACACACAATGACACAAGTTCATTTATCATTTCCTCTATTATTATGAAGTATTACACTTACTACTGTACAAAAACATTAGGATTGTCCCACAGAGCCAATGAACAATGACTGACCACTTACATTACAACACATTACAACATACTACAACACATTACAATACATTACAACACACTACAACACATTACATACAACACATTACAACACATTACAACACATTACAACATACTACAACACACTACAACACACTACAACACATTACATACAACACATTACAACACATTACAACACATTACAACACATTACAACACACTACAACACACTACAACACATTACATACAACACATTACAACACATTACAACACATTACAACATACTACAACACATTACAACACATTACAACACACTACAACACATTACATACAACACATTACAACACATTACAACACATTACAACACATTACAACACATTACAACACCTTACATACAACACATTACAACACATTACAACACATTACAACATACTACAACACATTACAACACACTACAACACATTACATACAACACATTACAACACATTACAACAGATTACAACACACTACAAGACAGTGGCTACTCACATCAAACATAACTGACACTTACAACTACTTCCTGGTGGTTGTGTCTCCTCCTTCCTCTCCCTGCGTTCTTCTTTCCGTCTCTTCCTCCTCAACCTGTGTCCAGCCAACTTTTGCTCAAAGCGCAACTCCCTCTTCTCTGCTTTCTGTAAAATAAAACAGTTTGTGTCATCATTGTCAGTTTTTGGTCATTCGTGTCACTGTCATCAGTGTCATCACTGTGAGTAATGCATTCCAAGTTCCAGTCAGTGTCACTGTAAACAGTGTTAGTATTACGGTCACGTTGTCGCCATTGTCATCGTCATTGTCACATTGTCATTATGGTTAGTGCCGCGGCTGTTATTGTTAAATAATTATAACATAAATTTTGGTGATATCAATTAAGATGACATCTGTGACTTGTCATTGGGTCATGTTGTGTAATATTTAAATTATCTTTGAATTAAAAATATTTATTAGATTACTGTAAAATATATTTAAAGACCCACATATTTTAACAGAATAAACCTACATTTTATATAAATGTCCATAAAAAATTGAAAAACATTTACATTTAATGACACCTATTTTGAAATGGTCCCTTCCTAGTAAAACATGACGCACCGACAGTTTATGGTGCAAGCCAGGTGCCTGGTCACTTAAACAAGGTGCACTGCTCGCTACAGCAAGGTGCTCATCCACTATGGCTGGATTGTTTGACACTCCTGACGCGTCATGTCGACGTAGTGATGCTCCATCTCTGTAACCAGAATATACAATGACATGACACAATCACTCCCTGATACAGCCACCTCACTACTGTGATCACTTTCTGTGCAGCAAGTAGACTAGAGGAAGTAGACTCAATGTTAATGGAATACCTACAAAGGGTTAGATTTGTCCACATTCTATGTTCAACATGGTAATGGGTTAGTCAATTTTGAAATCCAAGTTCAATAAGTTATATATATATATATATATATATATATATATATATATATATATATACACACATATATACACATATATATATACATATATATATATATATATAAATACAGACAAATGAGTATTTAAACATAACAAAAAAGACATTCATTCAGGTGAGAGCGACATCTTCTCGCCTAGCACTAATAGAGATTTACTGTAACTCTATATTTCTAGCCATACCCCTAATTAAAGCACAAATTTCTTCTGTGCCAATTGTTGCAGGCAAATACCACACCTGGACTTTGAGCCAAGACCATTTAATACTGTGTGCGACATACTGCCCTGCCACACGCAATTAGGAAACATTTGAATGTGTTTCATAAAAAGTCATAACTTTGCTAATAATGATCATAAATGAATCACTGAAATACTCACTGCTGTATTGCATTGATAACTACGACACAGTGTGTATTTTCATAGGAATATAGGGTAAATAGAAACAGCTAATGCGGAAACCAAAAAGCTGTAGTTCCAGTGTTGATATTAACTCTATGAAAAAACTATAAATTTCTAAACAATAAGACAAATTGTAAACATGCTAGTGGCTTATGGGAAAGAAACCGACAGGTAATAAGACATCTTAAAAATATCACATTTTGCAGCAGAACACTACCCCTACTGGGTTCACGTGAAACATCCTACCTGTGGACCCTAGGGCGACAATGACACAGCCACATTGGTCGTTCGTATTTATCTGACGGACCAATCACAGCACTGCATGGTTTTTTAAAATCTTGTAATGTATCCTTCACATTGTTTTTCGTTTCCTCCCTAGGTGACTGTGGTTCACCTGTGTGCCACTTGGAGGAGCCACTGTCTCGCGAATCTGCACCGTGCGAATCACTGTCAAAGCACTGCATAGTTCTATGAGTATCGTTACAGGAAACATCCGCACTATGTTTGCTTTTGTCACTGTCTCTTGATTTGTCACCCTCTAAACGTTGTAGTGTTACATTCAGCCCACCAGGTGGCTGCATGGAGCTAACAGAAATGACAGTCGAAACATTTCTTTCTGTTGCATCATTATCACCATCGATGTCTGTGAAATGGTTCACATCACACAATGTTTTTGTGTCGATGCCACCAGGCATCGCCATGGTAACGAGCCTCTCTTTCAGTTGTTGAGTAACAGCTTCAAATTGGGGGAGACAGTTTGCCACAGCAAGCTGGGACTGTAGATCCCTCATGTGGGGAAGACTGGAAAAAACAGGGAAGAATTTAGGGGTAAATTGAAGACACAAAATGAAAATATTTATTACACTTGACCAAATCTCATATCCTACCCATATAACCATTGTCTTGTAAAAAGATAAATTAAAGGAATCAGTTGCAGTAAACAAGCAGGTAATATCAAACTTCAAAGTTGTCGGGAACAGCATACTTGTAGTTTACCAAGGAGATATCTTATCTCTACAAATTAAAAAAAAAACATCAAAATAAAATTAAAATAACACATTTATTTACAATTAAAATATTTTAAAATTAATTTTAAATTAAACAAGCTATCAAAAATGTTAAAATGCTTACCAGTAGGCAAAGATCCTGAAGAGGTGTGTGCGGATGTGTCCATGGTTTGTTGGGTAGCTCCTACATAGATCCAGATAGACGGCTGCCACTTCCCACACAGGTAGATCCTGACCGGAGAACAATGCCGGATTGTGTAGCAGGCCCTCTGGTGGCAAAGGAACAAACCAAACTTATTAAAGAAACAATTACTTATGATATCTGCAAATAAAACTGTTGTGCATATAATGGTATGCCTTAAACATAAGAACTTTACCGAGGTAGTCGTCAATTTAATAGGTCTAACATATCTGTATAAACAGTGTACTCAACATTTTGCATCACAGTCTAATCAAACAATTAATTTAGGTGAAACAGTAATACAATCCAATCATTTGTTACTTGATATTATTTTCATTCAGATTATTGATGTTCTTTGACAAATTACCACTGCTAATTACTGTAAAAAGCAATGCTAAATCCATTCAAGAAACCTTCCGATGAGCCATAAATACACACACCAATATTTCAGTAAATTATCGCTTCACTACGCTCCAATCCTGTCACACTTATCCCAGACTCAGCGTGGAACTTGAATGTGCCTACTAATCACTACACACTGACAGACGCATTTAGCAATTATAAAAACGCCGATAATCATGACCAATGTCCGGAGTAGCCTCATTACTTCATCGCGAGACCACACAACCTGTCCTAGAGCAATTGGCCAACGTACGCCGCACTCACAAATTGCCTTTAATGTGTTGCGAGATTACCCCAACGTCAAAGAAAAGAGTGGAAAATCACGGTTTCGCAGCATTAAGCTAGACATCTGATTGGGTGGAATTATAAAACTTAATGGCAAATGAGATGTATTTATCTACACTGTGATTACTGAATGATCACAGATAGAACGAGTCATGAGTACACAGCTAGTGGGAGTAGTACTACACTGTACAGGCCTGGTGACTGGGTCAGACTACTTTGTGGAGATTTGTTACAAGAGACAACAGAAAAAGTGGGCAACAATCTTTGTGACTTTACAACTGTAGTTACTGTTACATAGTAATTGTTTGAGTACCCTGTGGTTTTGTTTATTCTGACCTATCATGTACCTTCTAAGACAGATAATTGCTGCTCATGCGATTAGCATAATTCCAAATAAAGAATGACAACTTTCAAGATTTTATATAAACTGCCAGTCAACTGAGTCAATTTGATATAATAATATTGGATTTTATAATTGTGTATATAATATTATGTAGTCATAATAACAGAATACCAGTCGTGTCTATCAAAAAATGTTTGGATTTGAACCAGGGTTGGCATTGATTTAATCAAATCGATTAAATCATTAATTTAATCAACATGAAAAAATCAAGATGTTGATTTTTTCAGATTATCTTAAATTTATACTTACCTGATTACTCACTTTATTTGTGCAAATTTATAATAATAATCCTCAACAACACTCAACAGTAAGACAGCTGACATGTTGTTATTACTAGACCCACATGGTTGTGTTCATACAGAGTTCTAAATGTGAACCTTACTTCGGACACTGACAACTGATATGAAGATGACAATAATCAGGCTACCAATGATGAATACCCCTGGTAATCACATGTACCACAAACTGATTGTTTGTTTTGTTGCCAGTTGATTTAACTGTATGTAGTTTTAAATAAAGTTTAAATTTGTACATAACAACTTTGCTTTAATTCTTTAGAAATGCTAAGAATGAAATGTTCAGCATATTGGGTATATTATCATATTCCACATACAGCACTGTATTAATTTTTTCTCCAAATTACATAATATTTCTTTTTGATTGTCGAGAATGTCGAAAAAATCAAATAAATCGATTTAATCGAAAAAATCTGATTTAATCGAAAAAATCCGATTTATTCGAAAAAATCTTGATTTTTTTCTAACCCTGATTTGAACTCAAAGGGACAATGGTTCTTACAAATATAAGTACAGGTGCACACAAATGATTGGGAACAGTAACGTGTTTTCAACTAACATAATTGTTTGCACAGGATTGGTGTGGCAACTGATATATATCCAGAGTTCTGATATTTGTATAAAGTCTGGTCACACTTGTAAATACACTGGACCTTGTCAGTTACTTTGATGAAAGTTCTCGCTGGTCAATAGTACAGACCATAAAAAATGTTGGATGACAACACATTTGCGGTATACAAATATATACAAACAAGGAACATTAATAAATCAAGCAAGATTTAGAATTAGTGATATTTCTGATCATGTCATTCTTCCGGTTGTATTGTCATTTTTATATGGCACTTTGGAGGTTAGAGACGGCGAACGCTACTTCAGGAGCAAGCATCTTGACAGAGATCAGAGAACATCTAAGAAGGCAGCCACGCAGGTAGACATGACGGCAGTGTGATGCACTGACACTGTCTGACACTGTCACAACAGCCAAGTAAGATGGCTGATAACTGCACACGAATTCCCGGGCTGCCATATAAACTTCACCTAAACTGACAAGATAACTTTGAGTCCCATCTGTGTCAGCCACGGAGGTTACTGTTGCTTCTTCTTTGTCTTCAACAGTCAGAATGATCACATTCAATGTTATCTAACTCTAGTACTTCAACCAGTATTGAAAATGCACATATTTTAGTAATTTATTTAAAAGTATGTTCAGCAAAACATTGCAATATTTTAGCAGTTTTTTCTGCAAAAGATGTTTGTCTTAAATATAGGCTTTATTGCATAATTTGGTGGGAATACTTTGATGAAGGCTTACTGCAAAAAATTGTTGTATACCATTTATTGTTTTTCATAAAAAAAGCCTGGCTTTATTTTTAGAGACGGTATCATCAGATGATCAGACAATTAGTCCCTCTTAGCTTTGCTTGCTTTGCGAATCAAAATTCATGAAGGAGAAAGTCCTCGTCTGGTGCAGACTGATGGCTGATGAATGATGATCCACCAGTATGTGTTTTCAAGTGTGTTCTGCCTGTTGTCGTGAGTTTTGAACGAGTTTGACACGAGTTGTACTGGGACAGAACTGGTACGGTTTCACTGGTACGTGTCATCATGTGAAAAACTTGTGATTTCACGGTAAACACGTATCGACATCAAATTTTTTCATGAATTCACTTACAGAACATGTGAAATCACGGGTCGTTGTGTGCTGAGAAGCCTATCTGAGATGGGCAAGTCTTTCCACAGCGGCTGCACATCACGGTCTGTTTAGTGGTGGCCGCCAAAAGGTCTCAGTTTTTCCGCCTCGCTCTTCTGTCTTCTACAGCAGTCCTTTGTGTGGTTTTGACAAAGAGGGTGACACGGTTGACTGTCCAGTGCCAGGCCATGTGACTGACGGCTTGTCGTGTCCACTCACAGTAATCAATGTTACAAGTGACAAGTGACCTTTTCAAGAAGTCAGTATCTGTTCTCATCCCCCTTTGTCCCAGTGGCCAGTGACAAACTTGGCACAGTCTCTGGTACGCGATGGTCCTCAGTCTCTGGCAAGCAATGGTCCTCATTCTCTGGCAAGCGATGGTCCTCAGTCTCTGGCAAGCGATGGTCCTCAGTCTCTGGCAAGCGATGGTCCTCAGTCTCTGTCAAGCGATGGTCCTCAGTCTCTGGCAAGCGATGGTCCTCAGTATTTGGTAAGCGATGGTCCTCAGTCTTTGGCAAACGATGGTCCTCAGTCTCTGGCAAGCGATGGTCCTCAGTCTCTGGCAAGCGATTGTCCTCAGTCTCTGCCAAGCGATGGTCCTCAGTCTTTGGCAAGCGATGGTCCTCAGTCTTTGGCAAGCCATGGTCCTCAGTCTTTGGCAAGCAATGGTCCTCAGTCTTTGGCAAGCGATGGTCCTCAGTCTCTGGCAAGCGATGGTCCTCAGTCTCTGGCAAGCGATGGTCCTCAGTCTCTGGCAAGCGATGGTCCTCAGTCTCTGGCAAGCGATGGTCCTCAGTCTCTGGCAAGTGATGGTCCTCAGTCTCTGGCAAGGGATGGTCCTCAGTCTCTGGCAAGCTATGGTCCTCAGTCTCTGGCAAGCGATGGTCCCCAGTCTCTGGCAAGCGATGGTCCCCAGTCTCTGGCAAGCGATGGTCCCCAGTCTCTGGCAAGCGATGGTCCTCAGTCTCTGGCAAGCGATGGTCCTCAGTCTCTGGCAAGCGATTGTCCTCAGTCTCTGGCAAGCGATGGTCCTCAATCTCTGGCAAGCGATGGTCCTCAGTCTTTGGCAAGCGATGGTCCTCAGTCTTTGGCAAGCCATGGTCCTCAGTCTTTGGCAAGCGATGGTCCTCAGTCTTTGGCAAGCGATGGTCCTCAGTCTTTGGCAAGCGATGGTCCTCAGTCGTTGGCAAGCGATGGTGCTCCATCTTGGATACATGCCCTGCCCAGTGCGGCTGTACTTAGAGCAACATGGCCACGATGCTGGTGACCTTTGCCATTACAAAGATCTCTATGATGGTGTCAAGGTCACTCCTGTGGGTGTTTAGGTTGGTGTGAATCCAGGGCTGATGGAAACATTCGATGTGCCATTAAAACACTTCAATGACTTTGTCTTGCAACAAGCTCGCATCCCTGACTGTAGATAAATGCATGTGGAAATCCACCATTAAGACAGATGTTTCCATCCCACAACTGTCCACAAGGCTAATGATGCCGCCATCCATCGTCTGTTGTCAATGACAGCTGGTTCATTTGACCTTTTGGCAGACTTGACCTTTGAGTCCGCAGGGAGGATTTAGGGATGAGGCTGCCAGGGGAGAAACCAGAAAGGATGGAGGAGGGGAAGGAGGTGAACTCTCCCATAAGGGAATAACAAATGTCTTCGGTCACTGGGAAAGATGAATGGATGGATGGACGGAGGGAAAGGGGATTAGAGGACTGATGAAGTATGTCCATGCATCAAAGAGACAAACTACTAAATGAGTCCTATCCCTGACATCACTGGGGAGGACTGACAAAAGCTGAAATGATGACTTATTGTCCTATCACACAACTTGTACCAATTCCACTACAAACATCAGCCAATTTGAAGTTTTATACATTGACCTATTTTTGACAATAAGTCAGCTCTTACGTTCTTAGTCTAAGATTTAGAGGAAATATGGAAAATCAAAAGTTAACAGTCACTAAAATATAAATCATCAAATCTGGGCACAGCGAGTTCAAATGCGCTAATCACGCACATTAATTACCGAACCAATACCAAATGCTGGTTTGTCTTATTACAGGTGACACCATCTACTGGCTAAAGATCATGTAAATTAGCAATCACTGTCTTCAGAGATTATGTAAAAAAAATACGGATTTTACTGATATGATTAAATAGTACGATGTGACGCGTACAACAATGAGATCCACGTACAAGAGATAGGCACTGACAGTTAGACTCCTATAACAAACTCATGAATTGCAAAATATGTTGCAAAACATTTCTACATACACATTTATTAATAATTTTCTCGGTTGCCCACCAACGGTGTGGAATTCGCTTCCTGCCAGTGTTAAATCAGAAGGTAATAGTTTCATTCCGCCGACACCTGAAAACCTATCTCTTTAATGCTGCCTATCCTCCTTAGCCTCCTAGCTTCTTCGTCCATCCGTTGACGACTCACGCATTGCTTTCGATTATGAGATTGATTAATCCCCTGGTTTTGTTGCGCCACTGAGCTTGATTTTCGAGGATATTGGCGCAAAAGAAGTTACTATTATTATTATTAATAGAGAGTACACTAGTTTTAGTAAAAATCTGAAGTATTTTAATTATAAATAAAAAGCAGACATCTTAAGTACACCTTGCAACTCAAAGCAATATTGTTTTACTAAAATAAAACTATTATTCTAAGTAATGAAAATAAATTAAGATTTAATAGAGCTAACAAGTGTTGACATAGCTGAATGTCAACAATCACAGCCACCAGGTGGCACCACTGTCTGAACTACTTGCGGTGGCAAAGACGCGTGGGAAAAATCAATGCCACTCCAGTCGGCCGTCAGTCGACATCAATGAGTCAGTGTCAACTAACGATGACACAGATCACAGCGTCACACGGAGGATTCAGTTTATCAACATGAACACCCGACGGTGTCGGAGTTAGTGACACACTGATGACACGAGGTGACTGACGCAGTGACGTAGAGTTGGGGAGACGTGAGTGTTTTATATTTTGGTTAGATTTTTATTTAAAGTTAATTATGTGACATGCAGTGTTTGTTGCCCCGATGTCTGTCATTGCTTGTATGACCCCCTGGGAATATGCAATTAAACTTATAATTATATTTAAAAAGTATAAACCTATCACAAATACATAGGCTAATTAACAGAAAATCATATTTATATTTAAAAATATTTCACAAAGATCAATTGACCATAGTAAATATATTGTTCATGGCTCCAAGAATGGTTTATTGTAGTGAAATTAACTTACTTTGGAGCTTAATGTCGAAGATGAGTAAGACATTTATTATTTTCAATCCGTCAGCTACGGACCTTGTTCACGTACTCGTGTCACGTGTGTTGCCGAAATCTTAGGCAACACATGTGACACCAGTACGTGAACAAGGTCCGTAGCTGATGGACTGAAATGTCGTACTCATCTTCGACATTAAGTTCCAAAGTAAGTTAATTACACTACAATCAGTTGACCAGTCGTGATAGATGTTCCAAACAATCTTTCTTAGCTTGTGCCAAGTGTTCACTATCTAAATTGCTAAGAAAATAAGTTCTATTAATATATATTACACTATTTTTAAACACAAAGTGACCATATAAATTCTAACCCAATTACTTTAAGATAAACAATGGTTATATTGCAAATGAGGCACACAAGTATTAAAAACATAGTCAAATTTATGATAAAATAACATAATAAAAATATGCAAATATATATATGCACATGTATTAAAATAAAACAGTATAAATCAAATGTACAAACACCACAGCACATAACTCATCCAGCACTAAACCATCCAACCCGTGGTGTGTAGTGCCCTCTTACCGTCTGAGTAGTGCCACATGAGAGCTCTTACACACAATGAGTCTTACACACAATAAGGACACACGTAGCACTGGTAATAACATTAGGCCGTGCTTTCTCTGTTATTTGTTGACGCGCTAATCAAGTGGCACAGTCCCAAGATGTTCTGTCAGATCTGTGCAATGAGGAACACGCTTCAGCCACGAGGTGTCTGTGTGGTGCATGTGTGGTGCGTGACGCATGGATGGTATGTGGTGCACCTATGGTACATGGGTGGTGCATGTGTGGTGCATGTATCATTGTATGGCTCATGTGTGGTGCATGTGTGGTGGTTGTGTGGTGCGTGTGTGGTGTGGTGTGTGTGTGGTGTGGTGCTAGTGTGGTGCATGTGTGGTGCATGTGTGGTGCATGTGTGGTGGTTGTGAGGAGTATGTGTGGTACATGTGTGGTGCATGTGTGGTGGTTGTGTGGTGTGGTGTGGTGTGGTGTGGTGTGGTGTGTGGTGTGTTGTGGTATGGTGTGGTGTGGTATAGTGCTTGTGTGGTGTGGTATGTGGTACATGTTGTACACGTGGTACACGTTGTGTACGTGGTACACGTGGTACACATTGTACACGTGGTACACGTGGTACACATGGTACATGTGGTACATGTGGTACATGTGGTACATTTGGTACCTGTGGTACATGTGGTACATATGGTACACGTGGTACACGTGGTGTTTGTTACTGATACATGCTGCCTTGAGCTCTCTGTACTCCCCTCAGACACATCAGTTCCCACCGATACATTCCTCCCCAGCCCCGACTCATCCCAACACCTGATTACAGTAATCCCTCCTGGTCACACACTTGTCCAAGATGATTACAAGTTTCACTCTACGTGTGTCCCTTGTGTCTTACAGTCATCTGTCTAGTCATACTCCATCCACCTGAACAACAACAATGGAAGCCCTTCCTTTTGGTTCACCTCCTTAAAAATCCTCACCAAACATCTACTCATGTTTGTTCATCTGTGTTACACAAATATCATCTTTAAGCTAAACCACTGTGTTTTGTAATTCTGTCACTAAGCACCAGATAGTACGTCACATGGCGCCACTGCCTCTCACAGACATGCTGAGGACAGAATGTTCTGGAAGTCAACCATTGTTTCTCACAATTTGTAAATTCCGCATTTGTCCATGCTATTTGGCAAAATCCAGGCTTTCGTGGCCTTGTCTTTAAAAAAATGACACAGGGTTATCCAAGGATTCTTAGGCTTGATGCAAACCCTGGACGTACCAGGCTGTGCCTGGGACCTGATCTCTCCATTGACAGAGTCTCAGTCAATAATCTGCCAGAGTCAGCCATGTAAGAACACTGGCCTATCTAGTCAGCCATTAGTTACATGTAACTGTGATGACACTACCCCGGTACATGTGGCACGGGAGAATGAATGTCTAAGGGTGAACAAGGCTTCCTTAGATATCCATAGGATCATAGACTGGTAGAGTAACTGCTTAAACATGCTGAAAAATAGTGTACAACTAAAATGATGGCAGATGTATCTACACATTGACATGCTCAATTAAATTATATCTATATAATAGTGGAAAATAGAAGCAAAGATGCAGAGAAATCATGATGGAAAAAAGAAATGGCATAATAAATGTGGTGTTCATCAAACCAAGAGATCCAGCACTTCTCAGTGACAGAGTCATATGAAAAAATAAGGAGCAGAAAGCAGTAGAAAGGAGTAGGAAGTGGAATAAAA